>JAODAL010045686.1:0-31693 GCA_025379985.1 Phyllomedusa bahiana | reverse complement strand
TCAAATCCCCCCCGAGGGGCAACCCTACTTTTATATGCCCCCTCCCCATGGGGGTATACAAAACGGTCTTGGGTCAGACTCTCCTTAGGGCAGCAAAGATGTTATTCCCGGAGAGGAAAAGAAAAACCACCCCTCCCCCCCCTGGCGGGGGGGGGCTGAGGAGGTGGCCGGGGGACTTAGCATGGGGGTAATAGACAGAGCCCCCGACCAGCGGAAATTGATTTCGACCTGGTGCCCGGGGGTTTACTCTACAGGGCTCCTTTGACTTCAAAGTCTTTTAGGACTCATACCTGGGAGGGGGGGGGCCTTGGGGAGCACCCCTTTTTTGGTGGGTCTGGAGTGATTTTTTTTCCCTCTGTCCCCCCCTTGCTGGTTTGGGGGGGTCCGGGCCCACAAATAACAAATACTGTTGCATCCCCCCCCCCCCTACTTTGTGGTTTTTTCCCCCCCTACCTTCCCCCCCCCCTTTTTTTTTTTTTTGGTGTTTCCCTCTCTCTCTTCTTTTCCCTCCCCTTTGTTATTTGACATTTTATTTGGTTTCTCATCCCTCTCTGGGGCCCATTGGTGCTTTTCTCTTCTGCTAGTACCTTTTTACGGGGTTTGCCTTACCGTTGCATTGGTTTTTTTTCGTCGAGATTGGCCGCTATGTTTTTTTTGTTTTTTTTTGTGAGGGCTTCCCGAGCATGGTTGGGATGTTCCTCCCCGACATTGGGGCCCCCGTAGAGAATTTACCAACTTTCCGTTGTTGTTCTTTTTTTTTTTTTTTTTTGGGTGTTCTCCCAAAACGTTTAATGATAATATTAGCATTTGCTGTTGAAATTTTTATCTACGTTCACCCCTTTATTATCTAGCTGTGTTGAATTTTATTGTTTAAAAAAAAGATCCGTTAATAAAAAAATTTTTAAATTTGAAAAAAAAAAAAAAAAAGGGGGTTGTCTCGCTTTGGGGGTTGTTTTTTTGTTAAGATTTGCAAAAAAAACCGTCACTTTGCAATATGTGTCCATTTAAACAGTGTATAACTATTCCTAGATACCCTCTTGTATGGGCTGGATCAGCTCTCGGTCACTATAGTACAGACTTGCTTGTTATCTATCCTGATAGGCTGCCAGCACTGGTTGTTATAGCTACAGACCTGGCTTCTACTGCAGCCTAGTGGAAGCCAGTAAACACGCCCCTGAATTCAGGGTGAAACCAAGAAAACAGGACTGAGGTAAGATGAATCAATGTAGTGAGACAACCCCTTTAAGAAAAGACGGCTTCGGGAGACATGATTAATTTATATGAGTATATAAATGGTCCCTACAAAAGGTAGGGGGAAAAGCTACTTCATGTGAAGCCCCCTCAAGAGACAAGGGGATATTCCCTTCAGCTGGAGAAAAAAGGATTCAATCTCCAGAGGAGAAAAGCGTTCTTCACCATGAGAAACTTGAATTTGAATAGCCACTGGAAAGTGGTCCAGCCAGGAACAGTTGAGGGTTTTCAAGAAAGGCTTAGATAACTACCTGAAACTAAAAAATATTAATACTTATGTAGCCGTATAAAATAATAGATCCACTCTAATGGCAACTTTGGGATCAGAACTTAAATATTCATTTAGGGCAGATTGGTTCTTGCCTTATGTGATCCAAGTCTTCATCAGTAGGAGAAACAAAGCTTAGAAACTCCCTATCACCTCCCTTCGTGCACATCTCTTCCCACCCTTGGTTAAGCTTGATGGACATATGTCTATGTCAGTGTTCCCCAACTCCAGTCCTCAAAGCACACCAACAGGTCATGTTTTCAGGATCTCCCACAGAATGCACTGACAATAATGATATCCCCTGTGCAGAATGCATGACAATAATGGACTTCACCTGTGCATGCTAAGGGAAAGCCAGAAAACTTAAACCTGTTGGTGTGCCTTGAGGCCAGGGTTGGGAAACCTTGGTCAAATGTAACAGTGTATATATGGGTTACAGTATGTATACATGCGTTTGTGCTTAAATATACTGTATATAGTTCTGTGCTACAATGTGTACACATGTGTTTGTGTGTATAACTGAGTTTGTGCATGTATAGATTTGATTCTTTGTACTATGCAAGTGTGTGCATGTCCATATATATATTTACATATTCATGGCAGTGAACCCTCCTTTTTTAAAATCCCGTGTCCCTGTTCTCTATGAGTGTCAGGCTAAGTGTGCAACATCTATCTCCACAGAACAGAGGTTGGATGAGATCCAGTTTTGGAAAAAAGAGTTGGACAACAAGCTTGAAGACACAGTTAATGAAATAGAACAGCTGCTCGCATATAAGACCCGTTTGGAAAAGGCACTGGAGAGTTGCATGGAGCCCTGTCCCATAGCCAACCCAAAGTTCGTAGAGAAAGGGTAATAATAAGGAAGTAATCTTAATAATCTATATTCTTCCCTTTGCTCAGCCTGCCAATGTGTTTAACATGTTGATCATTATTTTATAGAGAGAAAAGGGTTGGAATAGATCTGGTTCATGATGAAGTGGAACGGGAGCTTATCAAAGAAGTGGAAGTAATCCAGGGAGTGGTGGCTCTGCTGCAGAGGACATTGGAACAGATTACTGAGCAGATCAGGCAAGTTATTTCCCTCTACAGCAAGCTAGTCACTAGAGATTTCAGGAAATCTGGTGAATGACTTGTCATTCATGGTTGGTTTGTGAAGGTTGTTCTTCTAAGGCTATGTTCACACGGCTTATTGCGGCGTGTATAGTACGTGCCGCAATACGCCGTGGGTTTTGGAACCATGCACTGACCCGGCCGGCCCTATCAAATTGCATTGTCTGCGGCGCGCAAACTGCGTGAACAATTGACATGACCATAATTGCTGCGCGCATTTCGCCACGTATAAAGCGCAATACTCGCTGAAATACGCAGAAAAATAAGCCGTGTGAACATACCCTAAATGGAACCACAAGTGAAACTGATAATCGATCTTTCCCTTAATCTGAAGAATGGCTCTTCTTTTGCCTTGATCTGTGACCCAAACTTGGCTTGTTATAACGTTGGCACATTGGTCATTTGGCATGAGAAACTTTAAAGTGTAGCCAACATAGCAGATCAACGTTTTAACAGATATCGACAATTGTCTTAAAGGGGTTTTGTCACGATCTCATTTCATACCTCCTGCATCCAGCTCTGCAGCTCTGTGTGCTCAGAAGGGGGCGTGTGTGATTTGTTTGAATTGCATATTATGTGAGCCTGCAGGATGACATCACCATGCCTTTCCTCTCTGTAGTGAGAGAAAGGCCTGTTAATGGGTAGAACTGTAAGTAGCTACATGGAAGCTCAGAGGTTAAACTTTTGCCTCCAGGTACAAGGGTCCTCGGTTCAAATCCCTACAGGAACCAAACCTGTGGAGTTTATTTCTCTTTATCAATGCACATAACTAGACTTAACGGTTTCAGAGGCTGAGGCTGAGAAAATCGCGATATCTAGGCTTTTATTTATGGCAAGGAAGTTAAAAGGGTTGTCTCACTACAAGGATTGTTTTTTTATATCAAAGATCTTGCAAAAACAAGTCACTTTGTAATATATGCCCATTAACAGTGTCCTACCTATTCCAAGATATCCACTTTGTATGGCTGATCAGCCTTAGGTGCTATAGCTACAAGACCTGTTTGATCTATCCTGATAGGCTGCCAGCACTGGTTGCTAGAGCTACAGACCTGGCTTTTATTTGCAGCCTGTGGAGGCCAGCAAAACACCCCTGAATTCAAAGTGAAACCAAGAAAAAAAGGAATGAGGGTAAGATGAATCAATGTAGTGAGACAGCCCCTTTAATAGCATCAAAATGGCTGGATGCAGAACCTCCGTCAGCACTGGAGTTTGTTAATAAAGTGAATTGGCTGATCGCATTGGAGAGAGGGGTGTATTATAAGAGAGGAGCCAAATTAAGTAAAAATAATAATATGGGCTTAAATGGTGGATATTCTGGTCCTGCTGCACCCAACTTAGTTAGGCAGGAGGGGTGTGGGAGTCTCCGTGTAGAGGTTCCTGGGACTGTGTCTATGGGGAGTTGTATGTGGATGGAAGGCCGTCCGACCGCCAAGGTACAATTTTTATTGTGACAAGAAACTGAATGTTATTAATATTGCATTGTTTATTTGTTGTAATGGATAATTTACCGTTCTGAATTGGGGGATTTGGATTTGGAGGGGGGGTGGTTGGGTTGTGTTTTTTGGGGATAAAAAGTTGAAATTTGGTCTTACAATGGCATAAAATATTTCTGTTTTGTTTGTACTACTTTATATCTGACCAATAAAAAGTTTATAGTTAAAAAAAAAAAAAAATCAATGCACAGACCTCATTGAGGTTTCTTTTTTTAATTTATTTGCACTGTTTGACTAATTACTAAGGAGCACAGAGGACAGGAGTAGAATGACAGAACATGGGGTTAAAACCTCAGTTAGTGCCCTGAGAGGAGAGGTGATGTTTTGAAACATGTCTGACCAGGATGAGGAGCTTCATCTGGTCATATACCTGGTGACGAGCTGTAAACAATGGATCACTAAAGGAGCAGCTAAAACAAAAATGGTTGCAGAATTTTTAATAATGATGAATGTTGAAAATGTTTATTATTTAATTTACAAACTTCCCACATCAATTTTACTTAATGGCAAAACCCCTTTAATAGACATTCTTAGACACTGTAATATTCAGTAATCTTAACATTAATGGGGTTGTCCCACCTCTTTTGTAGCCAGCTTGTCTCAAATTACGAGTTGTCCACAGCAAATGGGGAGATGGTGGTGCTTGCACAGTTCTCCCTAATCAGTTCTATTAGCTTTTTGAATATAGTCAAGTAACTATCCTACAAACTGGCTGCAGAAGTGGACTTATTGAGATGGGACAATCCCTTTAAATATACTGTCCTAATAAGACAGCTGCTTTGCATATGCTTCATTGTAAAAAGAGTTTATCATGATTGGACAACCCTTTTAGACTCTAAGGAGCTAAGAATAAATGGGTTGTCTGGGTCTTTTTAATAAATACAGGATACTGCAGCTCCAATAAAATAAAAATGTACCCTGACTGGAAACGGTGTCTTCCCATTCTGCTTACATCCAGCTGCTGCGGCCGCCTCACGAGCCGTGCAGCCATTGGCGTCATCATTCGGAAGTGAATGGTACCAATCAGTGATGTCAGTCAATGGTAAGTGACCACTGCATCCAGTCAGTGGCTGTAGTGCTCATGAGCCGACCGCAGCATCTGGATGTAAGAAGAACATTGGAAAGACACCACCGTCAGCGGTGGAATAGCAGCGAGGTAAGTATATATATTTTTATTCTATTAAAGCAGCGGTGTCTTATATGTATTAAAATTAAAGACCCAGAGAACCCCTTTGCAAAGCATATGGCCATATATTGTTACATAGTACGGTTGAAAAAAGCCATAGGTCCATCAAGTTCAACCAAGGGTGGGGAAAATGTGGGTGAAGGGAGGGAGATAAGGGGGATTCTTTCCATGGTAGCTCCACTAAAATACATAACTCCTGTACTTACTTTTTATAGCATTTATTGCTTATTTGGAGTATGGCTTTATTCATTATGACATCCTTTTTTGTCCTCTGGTTGCACATGAATGTTATAAGTAGGCTTTACCAACACCTTCATATTGAATATATTTGAGACAGGTGGTAGACATAGGACGACATGTATGATTTTTGGCGCCCAAGCATCATTTTTTTTGCGCACATTAGTAGTGTAGAATGCGCCTGATTCTATGAACCTGTTCTACTACGGGTCATAGATTTAGTGTTTTCTAGCTACTAAGCGACAATTGTGGCTCAGGTAAACCACTTTTAAAGTGGTTTACCTGTTCCAGCAGTAATGTGCCTGGATTTGCCGTAGGAAAGCTATAAATGTGTAGAATCGTACGGTTGTAGTGTAGTTGTGACGCCTCCAGCACGCCCCCACCCCCATCTCAGGTGCATTACAAAATGCTGTGGGCGCTCTGTAATGCGCCTAATATCGGCGTGCGCCTCATTAAAAATATAGCGAACAGTGCTGCGCTAGTTTTTGTACTGAAAAGACGCCAGATTTCTGGTGTAGCCCCGTACATACATGTTGCTCTTAGTGCACATTCAAATACAGTCCCAAATTTAAAAGTGCAACTCCAACACCAGCTTCAATTCTTCTTTTAATTCAACATTTTAAAATCCAGGAGATAAAAATGGGTACATGTCACTGACGCGTTTCCGTTGACTAGGACCCTTAGTCGTAGCTGATGTGTGCATCTTTATCTCTTGGGTTTTAAAATGCAGAATTAAAAGAAGAATTTTAGCCGGCACTGGATTTCTATTTCTAAATTTAGGATTTTACATACCTGGCTAGTCCAATGGGAAATCCACGCAGCATTGGAATCCTTTATACTTTTATGTCTCCCAGGTTTGTGTAATTTGTGCATAGCCATAATCATACATAACCTGTTTTTTCTCCGTCTCAATGGCACATTTCTTCATCAGTTGTGTTTGGAGATGCTGGCTAATTTTTGTCTTTTCTTTCACATGTTTATAGACCGTTTGTCAGGCCCTTTATTGCTTGGCCTGTTGGTGCATCCTGTCTACATTTGCAGGACCAGTTGACAAAAATTTATTTTTATGCCCATTCTTTCCATTGTTATAGCAAACACATGTGTATTGGGTGGCGGTGGCTACAGTTTTCATAGTAGCCTGGCTATTTAGCATAGAAATGCAACCGAATTACAGTAGATAAAAAAAACTGCTATTCTGCTAGCTTTTTTTTTTTATTAAAAATATAATAATGTGTGCCATTTTGTCTTGAGGGAAACTACAACTATAACAGCCAATTTCTAGACATTTCAGCAGACTGTTTTTCTTTACAAGAATAACGGTAGCTATACACATAAGCTCACAGTTGGCCAAATGTTAATTTGGCTGACAGCTATCTCCCCCAACCTCCCTCTAACCATATATACTTAGCAAGACAACTGCTGTGAGAAGTATAATGGCAGATCAAATAATCAGGCGTGTTAGGCAAGGTTTACATTGGTGTTGGGGGATTCGTTCAGAGCCTCTGTAGCAGACAGGGGCGTAGCTATAGGGGGTGCAGAGGTAGCAGTCGATACTGGGCCTTGCAGTCTGAGAGGGCCCCAAAAGCCCTACTGCCACAGCATTGTCAATGGCACATGGTAACCGAGGGGCCCCATTTCACTATTTGCACTAGGGCCCAGAAGCTTCAAGTTATGCCTCTGATAGCAGAGGTGGCATCAGATCTGTTTCAGGACAAACCTCAACAGCGCCTGATGAACCTTCTCAACTACAACAGGATCGGTCAGGTTTTCGTCGCAGTGTCAGTCATCTTAACGGAGAAAATAGAGCTGCACTCTGCGCTATTATTTCAGTCATTTTTATGGGATCTGCGACAAAGGCTCCAAACCTCTGACACAGATGTGAACCAGGCATAAAACATCTAACATTTCTGATCTTTTCAGAAAAAGCACATCACAGTTATTAAAGGGGCTGTCTCACTACATGGATTCATCTTACCTCAGTCCTGTTTTCTCAGTTTCATTTTTGAATTCAGAAGCGTATTTACTGGCTACTACTGGCCTGTAGTGTTGAGCTGCTGAAGACACCAGGTCTGTAGCTATAGCGACCATTTTCGGCAGCCTATCAGGAGAGACAGAACAGGTCTGTAGCTATAGTGACCTGAGGAACTGATGCAACTCATACAAGAAGGGATATCTAGGAATAGGTAGGGCACTGTTAATGGACATATATTGCAAAGTGACTTGTTTTTGCAAGATATTTAGCATAAAAAGCAATCCTTGTAGTGAGACAACCCTTTTGACAATTACCCAGCCTCTCCCCCAAGAACATGAGATGTCCATAATAGCTATAGAACATATAAATACATAATTTATAACAGAAGAATACAAGAACGCTAGATGTAGTATTTATAGATATGTCTCATTTTCCAAATTTGCCATGGGAGGAAACAGTGTAAAGGCCTCCATCCACATTAAAGAGGCCTTCTCCTCGTAATTTCCTTAAAGGGGTTGTCTCACTACAAGGATTGCTTTTTATGTTAAAGATCTTGCAAAAGCAAGTCACTTTGCAATATGTGTCCATTAACAGTGTCCTACCTATTCCTAGAGATCACCTCTTGTATGGGCTGCATCAGCTCCTCAGGTCGCTATAACTACAGACCTGTTCAATCTCTGATCATAGGCTGCCAGCACTGGTTGCTATAGATTCTTTTCTTGCTTCTTCTGCCAGAAGCCAAAAAACACGCCCCTGAATTCAAAGTGAAACCAAAGAAAACAGGACTGAGATAAGATGAATCAATGTAGTGAGACAACCCCTTTAAGTGCTTGGCTGTATTTAAAATCCCATAGAGATAAATGGAGAGAGCTGTGCTAGCATATCCATCTGTCCATTTTATGCAGCCGAGTTACAAGTTGAGAACATCAGATTTTGGCACAGTCAGAATAATTGCCTATTGTGATAAGCTAGATTTCTGCTGATATTTCGTAACTTGCTTTGTAAAAATAAAAGCTAAGATCGGCCTGTTTGCTGTGCAAATGATCCAGCTTTTGCACCGATTACTATATTGATATATTTTTATGTATACCTCTAGCTACTATAATTATATACTCTATGGTTCTTCTATCCAGTTGCACATTGATAACCCATTGATTCTCCATTATTTTCAGGTTGAGCCGCTCTGCTAAATATGCGCTGGAAAAGGACCTAAAAGACAAATTTGAAGCCCTAAAACTGGATAATCACTGCAGCACATTAACAAACAACACTCCGGACATCACATATGCTTCCAGTGTGGTAACCATCCAGGGAAAGTAAGATATATTACAGCAAATAATGTTATAAGCAATAGGCACAAACCCTTGCTAACCAATAGGCACATGTGCACAAATACAAAGTTTCCAAAGCCTCATGAGTCAGAAATATAGCAGGACATGAGTTCTTCTAATGACCTATTCCTGTTCCAATGGGAAAAATTGTATTAACTTGCCAATATATTGCTGTCTCTATGAAGGCCACTGGGAAATGTCAGATAATCTGGTGTTCATTTGAATACAAAACATGGTCATGCCAGGTCCCTACTCTAAGAACAGAGAAAAATTCTGAGCAGGGATCCACATCTATGACGTCCATATGTTCTAGGAGTTATGGAAAGGAGTTGTCCTGTTAGGCAAGCCTCTTTATAGGGGCTGTCCACCTTATAAAAAGAGCAGCTCCTGGGCCTCCATTAAAAGAAAAAAAAAAAAATTATACTCCCCTTCCTCTGGTCCCCGGTTCCAACGCCATGTCTCTCCGGTTTTCTTTTGATGTGCCATCACAGCCGCTGATTGGTTGTAGCGCTCACGTGCCAGTAATTTACATCACCATTGGGAAGTGAACATCTCCGAACAGTGATATAAGTAGAGGCGCATGACCTCTACAGCTAATGAGCTGCAGCAGTGATGTCCTTATTCTGAAGTGAAGGCGTGTCAACAAAAGACCGCAGAGAGGCGGTATAATTTTTTTAAATTTTAATAGAGGCCTAGGAGCTGTTCCTTTCATCTTCTTATGTGGTGGACAACACCTTTAAGCCAATTACTTTGACTATGTGCATGATTATAAAGGATTCATTTCTTCTGAAAACTCACTTTGTTGCCCATAGCAACCAATCAGAGCGCCCCTTTCATTTCATATGGTGCTCAAGAAAAATGAAAGGGGCGCTCTGATTGGTTGCTATGGGCAACAAAGTGAGTTTTAGACCGAGACAGTTTTCATACATGTGGCCCTAAGTATGAGAATTGAGCCTCAATTTTACAATCAATTTAGCAGTCATACTACAAACAGTTCTCTACAATATTGGTTCTTCACGGATATACCTTATTTTAACATTACGGATCCTGGGCCACATGTATGAAAACTCTCTAGGTCTAAAACTCTCTTTGTTGTCCATAGCAACCAATCAGAGCACCCCTCTAATTTTTCTAGAGCACTATAAGAAATGAAAGGGGAGCTCTAATTGGTTGCTATGGGCAACAAAGAGAGTTTTAGACCTAGATAGTTTTCGTACATGTGGCTCCCTGTCTTTATTGCATATGCTTTTGAGATAGACACTACAGTAAAGTCTATTATCTTTTAGGGTACAATCAAAGACACACAGGGTGCAACTACCAGAGCTACAGGGGACAACTAGCAGGGCTACAGGCGGCAACTGACTACTGGGGCAACTATCATGGCTGCTGGGGCTACTATCTGGTTACAGGGGGGTATTACATGGCCACAGGGGCAACTATCATGGCTGCTGCGGCTACTATCTGGTTACAGGGGGGTCTTACATGGCCACAGGGGCAACTATCATGGCTGCTGGGGCTACTATCTGGTTACAGGGGGGTATTACATGTCCACAGGGGCAACTATCATGGCTGCTGGGGCTACTATCTGGTTACAGGGGGGTATTACATGGCCACAGGGGCAACTATCATGGCTGCTGGGGCTACTATCTGGTTACAGGGGGGTATTACATGGCCACAGGGGCAACTATCATGGCTGCTGGGGCTACTATCTGGTTACAGGGGGGTATTACATGGCCACAGGGGCAACTATCATGGCTGCTGCGGCTACTATCTGGTTTACAGGGGGGTATTAACATGGCACAGGGGCAACTATCATGGCTGCTGGGCTACTATCTGGTTACAGGGGGGTATTACATGGCCACAGGGGCAACTATAATGGCTGCTGGGGCTACTGTCTGGTTACAGGGGGGTATTACATGGCCACAGGGGCAACTATCATGGCTGCTGGGGCTACTATCTGGTTACAGGGGGAGGTATTACATGGCTACAGGGGCAACTATCTGGCAAAGCATTGTGGTGCATTATTTTATGAGGGGGTGGGGGATTTCTTCACTTTGCCCTGAGTGCAATTTAGCCTAGGAACGGCCCTGCACCTACAGTATGTGATGCCTCTCTGTACTGAGGAACGTTATCTCTTTTGAACTACTTCCAGAGCCTCTGATTCAGCCTTCCAGTGTTCTACTTTTCACTGATGAAGGACAAACACACTGAAATAGCTATCTGCAGATGATTTTCTGCTTTGACTTTACTCCAGGTCACATTGCAAGGCTCAGTGGGATGTTACATGAGGAAAGCTACAACCAGTAGGTGGTGCTACAGAGAGTCTTAGCTCATTTCCCTTAGATTATTTGAATATATTTTCCAATTAAAGCCAAAGTAGAGAAATCCACGGTAAAACTACAATAAAATCTGCAACAAAGTCAGCACCAGTTTTTGAGATTTCTGGATGCCAATTCACGGAAAAATTGCTGCAGATTTTATTGTGGGATTTATTGTGGAAAATCAGCAGGGGATCCGCTCCATGTGAACATACCCTGAGACTGGACAACACAGGAACAGAAAGTCACAGGCTGTCAGGACTTCAATTCTATAGGTAAAATAGTTGAAAACCTCATTGCAGCTATCACAAAATGTTCATAGTATAAGGCATAAGTGAAGCTGCAATTTGTGATCTATAAACCCTGTACTCTGTATTTTCTGCCCTTGTTAAATCTATGCTTTTTTTTTTCCTAGCACTTATTGATGGCCTGGTTTACATCTGTGTTTGGTTTTCCATTTAAAATAGATGGAAAAACTCTATATCCAAAACCAGATATTATCTGATGCAAATGGAAATGCAATTTTCTGTTTTGATTTTTTTAAACTGATCCGTTATTCAGATCCATTGAACATAAATTATACTTCTGTTCCCACTTGCATTAATTTATTACCATTTAAATTCCATCCCTTTTTTAAAATATTTCAAATTTTTCTGCCTTTGGACAGAAAAATGAATGGATCAGTTTAAGGCCATGTTCACACAGCAATTACGCCGTGTCGACGGGGGCGGGGCGGGAGCGGGGGAGTAAGCAGGGGGCCGGCACTTCGCCGGCCCATAGACTATCACTGCTAGCGGCGCGTATACGCCGCTAGAAAGTGACAGGTGAATTATCTCCCCGCCCGGCGGATTCGCCGGGCGGGGAGAGGAGACGTAATCCATAGTTCTCTATGAGAACTGTGAATTACCGTAATGAATGGGACGTATTCGGCCCGTAATTGGCGCACTTCGGCGCGTAATTACGGACCGAAATACGGCCCATTTTAAGCCGTGTGAACATGGCCTAACTGTTGTAAAAATGGATACAAGCACATGCCCATCTACTTGTATCCATTTTCTATAGACTTCAGAGTTAAAAAAAAAACATTTATGTCAAAGAAATGGAAAGCTGACGGAGCCAAACTAAAGCAAACTGAAAGCCTAAACAGCCACTAAAATCACTGGGCGACTGTTTTTTTCCGCTTTTTAGATTCCAAAATGGAATAAAACAATGGACAGTTAAGCACTGATGTAAACCTGGCCTCATTTGCTGCTTAAAGGGGTACTGCCATCAGAAAGGAGTATTCTTGTTAAAACCACTGATCCTGGACAACTTTTGGGATTTTTTTTTTATTTGGGTGGTCCTTTGCAATTATGGCCATGTTAAAACGGGTTAAATTGGGCGGTATTTCGGTCCGTATTTAGGCCCCGAAGTGCGCCAGTTACGGGCCGAAAATGGCCCATTCATTACGGTAATTCACAGTTCTCATAGAGAACTATGGATTACGTCTCCTCTCCCCGCGGCGCTAGCAGTGATTGTCTATGGGCCGGCGAAGTGCCGGCCCCCCGCTCACTCCCCCGCCCCCCCGCCCTGCCCCCGCCCCACACGGCGTAATTGCGGGGCGTAATTACGTCCCGCAATTAAGCCGTGTGAACATGGCCTAAAAATTACATATAAAGTCTTGTCCATGTCTAGCGGTGAGATAAAATCTCTGAATGGCTGACTAATCTCGCTGATGCTTACCTCTATATAGTATTATTACAAATAGTAGGTAATGACATTATTATTACTCTGTTGTTTTCTTGGCAGGGATAGATAAGATTAGAGTAGAGTACTAGGTCATTACGCAATGACCACCAATACATGAAAAGGAGAATAGGATAATCTTTTCCTGTACTGGTTAGGGGGTTTCTTCACACTTATCAGATGCTGCTGATAATTATACTTCTCAGCTAAAAGGGTATGTTCACACAGCTTATTTTCAGGCGTAATTGCGCTTGTATTTCGGCACGTATTGCGCGGCGAGATGCGCACCGCAATTACGGTAATCCATACCTCTCATAGAGAACTATGGATTACGCCTCGTCCCCCCGCACGTACAATATGATCGTATTGTATGCGTGGGGAGATAAGTGACATGTCGTGCCACGAGTAATGCATGTCAATGGGGCCGGTGGGCTGCCGCCCCCATCCCCCCCTCCCCCACCCACCAGTGCTTCAGGTGTACACGCTGATCAGCACGACTCCCAACACCCGACGGATTGCGGCGCGAAATGTTCGCACTGCCATAACGCCGTGTGAACAGAACCCAAGAAGAACCGTTAAGCAATCCTTCCACTGCTGCGCTGTCAGAGGCCACAGAAGGGAAGTCAGAGAGAGTAATATAGATAGGTGAACTTTAAAACACTATATGAAAATACACCCAATATAAAAAAATCTATACAATAGTCGCATATTGCTTGTCAATATGTGAAAAGAAAAATTGATGGTTCTGTCCCTTTTTTTTTTTTTACACACTACATTGAAAAAAAACCAATAAATCCTTTGCTCAGAAGAGACCTGTAGAACATAATCCTGACAATATTGTCTTGCTTTTATTATTATTAGCTCAGTAACACCTAAAGAGTGGGAAGATTTCAGCAACGTGAACATAGAAAAAGCAGAAAAACAGAGGAACAATGCTCTAGCCCTGCGGGCTTTGATTGACAGCATCTTATCCGAAACAGCCGCTGACATGCGCAAGCAGTGTGATACTGTCAATTACGCTTTGAAAAAACGAGTAGCAGAAACGAAGGACGCAAAAAACAAGTTGGAATTGCATTTGGCTAAGGTAAAATACTACAATTGTTCTAATCCTGTATAGTATATAGTCAACTTTCAGGTGCACTGCAGTTTCTTTCTGTCGGCAATTGGGCACATTTATTATGGAAGTTGTGCTAGATCTCTGCTGCAATTTGCACCAAAAAAATGTTGTATATGCATTAGACTACATTTTAGACTGTTTCCAGAGACTTCTGCGCTTCGTGCGACAAAAAGGGCATGGCCTCACTAAAAGGGCATAGGTTAAAGGGAATGTGTCATCAAAAATGACATTGTTTAGCTCACATTTTTTAGGAATTTTTGGTTATGTTTTTTTTAATTTTCCGTATCACTTTCTTTTTTTAACCAATAAACTTTTTATTGGTCAGATATAAAGTAGTTTCAAACAGAGTACAGTATATGTCATTGTAAGACCAAATTTCAACTTTTATCCCCAAAACACAACCAAACCCACCTCCCAAATCCATCTCCAGATTCAGAGCAGTAAATATCCATTACAATCACATAGCAATGCAATATTAATAACAGTCAGTTCTTGTCACAATAAAAATTGTACCTGGCTGTCGGACGGCCTCCATCCACACAACTGCCATAGACGCAGTCCCAGGAACCTCTACACCGAGATCCCCAACACCCTCTGCCTAACTAAGTTCGGTGCAGCAAGACCAGAAGTATCCAGCCATTTAGCCCATATTTTATTATACTTAAGTTTGCCTCCTCTCTTATAATACACCCCTCTCTCCAGAGCAATCATCCGTATCACTTTCAGTATTTTTTTTAATAATTCTTAAGTCTTGCAGTTTTCACTTTGTCCACTAAGCCTAATAATAGTCTGCCACTTCCTGTTCTGTTTAGAGAGCTTTTCAGCAGTGTGCTCATTATCAGTACAAGCAGGGTCAAGCTGAAAGGAGACCCCAATGGGTCCAGATAACACAGAATCCACCAGTCCCAAGAGGAGATGTCACAGCCCCCCCCCCCCCTCTCTCCCCCTTCACAGTGAAAACTCTCCTATACAAGTCTATGGGACAGATCTGTCTTAAGGCTCCTATGTGCATGAAGCTGCTGTAAAGTATCTCTCTGACTGCTGTTAAAACAGTGCAAGCAAGAATGTCTTCCCCACAATTATATATAGACGGCCGAATTGAGAAATCTGCAATCAGGAAATAAAAACGACTGAGAGGAAAAGAATATGGATCAGGGGCTTGATTTAATAAGTAAAAAAAAAAATAAATTAGCAACAGATTCACTTTAAGGGATATTGGTACGTATACCACTATGTTGGGTGCTCAGTGGAAGGATTAATCTGAAGAATACTCACATTTGGTTCTCCCACGGTAGACGGAAAAGCAGGAGTCCTCACCTTAGTGCACAAAAACTTTCCCTATCAACTGGTCTCACACGATTCGGACCAGGCAGGTCGATGGTTCCACTTGAAGATCTGTCATAATGGTGACCAGGTCAGCTTGTTTAATGTATACGGCCCTAATACTCAGAGTAAACCATTTTTCGTGACTCTTGCAGCCAAGATCCAGAGAGACTCTGCTGCATCTGGGATCATGGGAGGTGATATGAACATAGTGTTAGACAAAATCCTGGACAGAAAGAGAGACCTGGGTTCGGCTCCCTCTACGGTTTCAACTAGGAGACCTATGGTGGGGACCCTACAGCACTTTTTAAATACCACAGGGCTGAGGGATGGTTGGAGAGATCTCCACCCTGACAGTAGGGAATTTTCCTTCTTCTCTCCCTCACAAAATTCATGGTCGCGACTGGACTATGTCCTGATCTCCCCCAAGCTTCAAAGGAGATTAGTTGCCTCGGAGATTCTAGATCTAGTAATCTTGGATCATTCCCCCGTGGTGACCGAGATAGCTGATGTTTTTCCAAAAGGAACTGATTACATCTGGCGGTTCCCCTCCTACATGGCCAAGACCGAGCAGTTTGCTAATCTTCTGCGTGGATGGTGGCTGGAATTTTCAGAGGCCAATGCGCAACACCCTGATGACATCTCCTTATACTTGGCTATGGCCAAATCTGTCCTGAGGGGTCATATTATAGCTCACACCTCAAACTACAGATGTAAGCTGAATGAGGAATATAGGAATGCTTCTGAACGGGTGAAGCGCTCCTATGCTAAGTTCCTCTCAGATTGCTCGGAGGAGGACTGGGAACAGGCCAAGAGAGTTTTCGAACTCTGGATAGGACGGAGAGAAGAGGTGCAGAGATCTCACCTGAAATCCTCCCTATTTCGTCACGGGAATAAAGCAGGTAAACTTCTATCCAGATTACTTCAGGGCAGTTATTCCCCATCCCACATTCCGTCGATCCGTATCCCGGGTGGCCAGATGACTTCAGATCCCTATAAAATCAATGACTCGCTTAAATCGTTCTATGAACAGCTATACTCCCAGGGAATGAACCCAGAAATGGCAGGAATTTCCTGAACTCCATTCCTCTCCCTAGACTGCCCACTGAACAGCTAGAAGTCCTTAACGCTGAGATCACAACACAAGAGGTACAATTAGCCATCCGCCATCTATCTGCGGGGAAGGCTCCAGGCCCTGATGGCTTCTCTGGAGATATTTATAAAATACTTATTGAGCCCCTGACCCCACTGCTAACCACTTACTTCAACCAAATAGTTCAGGAGGGCGTTGTCCGACCTGAATGTAAAAACGCCTACATAAAAGTAATTCCCAAAAGGGGCAAAGATCCCCTCCTCCCGTCTTCATATCGGCCAATTTCGCTGATAGATACGGATCAGAAACTGCTGTCCAAGATTATGGCAGACAGGCTGGCTACATTCTTGCCCTCCCTCATTGGCCCAGCACAGAAAGGGTTTGTTAAGGGTCATGCAGCAGTAAGCAACCTTAGAAAAGTCCTGTCAGTGTTGGAGAGTGTGAAGAGCACTTCCTCTCCCACTGGGCATCCTGTCATGGTCGCAATAGATGCTGAGAAAGCTTTCGACAATGTCCGGTGGGAGTGGCTGTGGATGGTTCTTGAGCGCATGGGGATAGAGGGCAGATTTAAGAACTTGCTGACAGCTATCTACAGTAACCCGACTGCACATGTCACACCGGGCTTTCTTTCACAACGTTTTTCTCTTAAACAAGGGAAACCCCCAGGGCTGTCCCCTGTCTCCCTTCATGTTTGATATTGTTTTGGAAGCCCTAGCTTGCTTTTTGGAGGATTCAGATCTCTTTTCTGGTATATCGGTTGGCCGGAGCCAGGTCAAACTCGCTCTTTTTGCCGATGACTTACTTCTATTTCTCTCTGATCCGGTCACTCATCTCCCTAGGATCTTCTCTTTCCTAGAGGAGTTTGGCAGATTCTCCGGATACAAAGTTAACGCCTCCTGGGAACCCCTCTCCCAAAATCTGTATGTCAAAACCTAAACCTGGGGATCGCCCCTGCAAAGTCATACATTACTTACCTGGGAATAAAAATAGGTAGGACCCCCAATACCATTTACAACTTGAACTATCCCCCCTGAAATTAAAAAAATTTCGACGATCTCCTTAGATGAGGCTTCCCTCTCCTGTCAGGGAAAATTAGCAATCAAATGGGAATGCTTTCCAGCTTTTATTCTCCTCCAAACCCTTCCTTTCTAATACCCACACAGACTAAATAGGATCATCCTCCTTTTCCCGTTTTTTCTGGGGGAAGAGACCCGATAGCTTTGCCAAACGGATGTCCTGTCCACAGGAGGTTTTAAACTCCAACGTCCGTTTTTACAACTGGGTCTCACAAATTTCGGACTTTGGGAGAACTAGAGATTTTAATTTCATCTAGAAGGAATTGATGCATCCTGGGTCCCGGTTAATACTTTTTAAGCTTTTTCAGATCCTAGAGATTTGGTGCTCCCTTTGTTACGGGGGGCATGATCGCAACTTGGAAACAGTATGCAACCTTGAAATTACCATACCAAATGTCAAATACTACCCCTATGGGAACTCCCCGACTTTCCCCCAAGGGCCGGGAAAACCCTATTTCGATTGGGAGGGAAAAAAGGGGGTAGCACGGCGGAAACATTTAATGCATTTAGAAGAAAAGCGGTGGCTTACCCCATCTGAGGTTTGAGACAATTCTCCCTTCCCCCCGCCCATGTATTTCCCGCATTAAAAAATTCTCTCCTTTTTCAAGTCCAAGCTAAAAAACTTGGTTTAAATTGTTGCTCCCCCAATGGTTTTCGATTCTTTTGAGGTTCAGGGTTTTACATTTTTGCTTTCACTCTCTCAAAAATCTATGGTAAATTTTGAGGATTGGGATTGGAGCAAAGATGGGAAATCTCCGTTTGTAAAATGGGCCTTAAATGAGCGACCCGTACCCCCAAAAAATCATCAGGGGCCTTCAAGGGTGCGAAATGGGTGGACATTCTCATGGCCGTGGGATCCCCCCCCCCCCCCCCTCTTTTTTTTATCTCGCCCGCCCCTCCCCCCTTTTTTTCAGACCTTTTTGTTTTCCCTTTTATTTTTTCCCATTTCTTTGTTTATTTTATTTCATTCATTTTTCTTATTTCAATTTTTTACTTTATTCATTTAATACCCAACTCTTTTAATTCATTCATTCGCTTTGATTTATGCCTCATACCCCTTCCCTTCTATTTACTAAAGTTGGTCAATTAGTCCAACTAATACCTGCAAATCTAGGGCGTCTTAAAAGCGCTGTTTATCTCGGCTTCTTGGATCAGCGTAATTGGACATTATTAGATCTGTTAAGCATCTCAACTGTTGTGTGACATATTCTCAATTGACCCAGGAAACCGACGCCGAATGTGGGGGCATGAGATCTATGTCTATTTCTTATTTTTCCATGATACTTCTGTACTTTACAGCTAGTTTGCATACTGCTGTCTACAAGCCAATACCCTGTCCTTACTATATTGTCTTGTATTTTGTTTGCTTTGTCTTAAAATCGAATAAAACTCAATAAAATATGTTTAAAAAAAAAATAAGAATAATGGTATACGGGTAAGGTAGCGATCCATGGCAAACCCGTGCATTTCACTAAATTTTAGACAGTTTTTAGACACTTCTGCACTTTGTGCGACAAAGGGGCATGGCTTCAATAAAACGGCATGGTTTTTTGCAAAATTTTGGCAAAATTGCTAGCACACGCTAAGCCAACTAATAAATGGTGTAAACTTAGACTAAACAGTCAAAACATGCGGCAGGTTTATCACACGTTGTCTGACATCCTGTACGCCAGTATTCAAATGAATAAAAGTCACACATTTTTGCAAAAGTGCCATTTGCACAACAATCTGTAACTTTTGACCTCTTTTACGCTGAACAATTTTTAAAAAGTGGCACAAACTTAGCAAAAAGGAACATTGCCTCGCACTGCCTGACACATTTTCTCACATATTTTGTAAAAAGTGGCTGAAATTAAGCCACAAATCTACTTCAAGCTAACTTTCATTTTTAAAGGGGTGTTTCTGCAGTTCAAAATACTCGTTCATCTGTCAGGGCATGATAAAAAAAAAATCGAAGAAAAGAATCATACTTACCTCCTGGATGCTGTTGTTCTGTCGTGGCAGCTGTCCCGGCTTTTGCGTTGAACGTTCATCATTCATGTGACAGATGTAGCCAATCACAGGCCACAGCAGTCATATGCATTGGACATCGTGGCCTGTGATTGGCTGCAACTGCCAGAACGCCCCTATAATAAATTTAATGCATTTTACTCTTATGCACTTTCATTAAGACAGGTATATTTTCTGTCAGTCTTCATACATTTTCCTCTATAAGTATCAGACAGTGCTTAATAAATCTGCTCTAATGTCTCTCTTACATCCAATACTATATATATACTGTATATACACTAAGTGAGACAATTTTTTTAAGAATGCAGGCTGCAATAAAGATTGCTCTCATTGTGTAACGTGATAGGTTATTTGTACTTCTTAATCTTTAAAATCTTTGATCCTTATAAAAAGGTCATGGATGAGATCAGTTCCCAGGAAAAGAATATAGAAACTCTTAAGAAAGCCATTGCGGATAAAGAAGGACCTGTCAAAGTGGCCCAGACTCGACTGGAAACCAGAACACTGAGACCGAATGTTGAGTTGTGTCGTGATCCTGTACAATATAGACTTATTAGTGAAGTTCAAGAGATTACTACAAATGTTGAAAGGTGGGTGAAACACTAAATACGTAATTTTACTCTAACTACAACACGCCTGATCATACATTTCCTTTAGCCCCGTACGGACTTACTGATATGTCTTCATGCCTATAAAGAGCTACAGAGCAGGCTCACATCCTGATTCCACTCTGAATCCCTTTGAATGCACCGGTGATCGCACTGTTCCTCCCTTTGTGCGCTCCCCCTCCCCATGTAACAGGATTGAGGCGTGCAGATCGGTTACGAAGGTAGCTAGAAGCCTAATGAAGGCTTTCATTGCTGCCATGTTAGCGTTTCTATTACTTCCTGTCTCAGGCATGAAGTAATAGAACTACCATCCTGGTAAACCCTTCTGTACTATTAATATATTGCAGAAAAGGTTTTACAAGAGATCAAGCTTACTAGAGGTCAAGTAGCCTGGTCAAGTATAAAAAAAAGTTGTAAAAAAAAATAATATTTTACAAATAAAAAATGTACACTCAATTTATATCGCCATGTCTGTAAAAGTCAGAGCAATTAAAATATAAATATCATTTATCCCATCCACACGCTTAACCCTGTAGAAAAAAAAAATTCCAAATGCCAAAACTGTGTTGATTTTTTTTGGTCATTTCACGTCCCCCAAAAAATTGTAATAAAAAGTGATCAAAGTGGTCACATGCATCCCAAAATGGTATGGTGTATATATACATGAAATGACCCAAAAAAATCAACACAGTTTTGGCATTTGGAATTTTTTATATATATTATATTATATATATATATATATATATATATTTTATTTTTATATAATATATATATTATTATATAACATATATATATATATATAATACTGTAAAAATTTTATATGTATATATGTACATAAATATATATATGTATGCATAATATATATAATATATACTTTTAATAAATACATTTTAGTATATATATACATACACATATTATAAATATTTATATATATATATTATTTTATTTTATTTTTATATAATATATTATATATACACACACACATATATGTAAACTGTACCAATTTGGGATGCATGTGGGGTTTTATTTGCTTGGAATTTTTTGTTTGCTTGGAAGTTCTTCTTTGTATTGTAAATATGTAATTTTATGTATAATTATATATAATTACAATACAAAGAAAATCTTCCAAGAAAATAAAACCCCACACCAAACCCAGCAGGACATCATGCAGAGTAATACATAATGTAGGTACAGGAATAAACACACAAAAAAGTACAAATTTCCACTTAGGATGGCACACAGCAGCGATACATAATAAACATAGTCAATGCAAAAGACCTCAACAGAAAAAAGCAGTGAAAAAACAGCGTGAAAAATTCACATAAAGTATAAATCCATTAATAAATGCCAATCTTATAACGTACGAGCTCTCAGACACTAACCCAGTTTCTTCCATCCAGGGGGCCCACAACGTCTCAAACTTGGAAATATTCCCTCTCCTAATATAAATCTTTCGGTCTATTCTGACAGACCAATTAATACACTAGGGAATATTTTAACAAGTCTGTTATATCTGTATCTAAACACTCACACAAAAATATATGTTTTGCATTATCTCTAAGATTCCTTACGGGGTGAAAAATGTAATTGAAAAAACATAAGGTTGACGGTTATTCTTAAGAAAAATAATGTCCGTTGTATTGGGATTTCTTCCTTATAGAAAGTAAACAATTTTTATGTTTTTTATTTTGTCTCTTACAGGGGACTTTGCGGGAGGCGACTCTTGAGCCAGGCAGGGGAGGTTGGAGCTGAAAAGGGCTTGAATCCGCAAACACAGCTGTTCATCTAGAGGAGGGTAATTTCCATAGTCAAGGAAAAAAAAATTACTCTGTTAAGCATTGATTTGGAAGATTAATGTGCATGCAGATGAGAGAAGCTATCTCCATTAACAATTTCTGAATTCTTTCTAAAGTGAAATAGGTTTTCTAATGTGTCGTCTTTTCAACCCTCCGGTCTCACAGCACTGCTGTTCATACAGTTAAGGGAAATTTCAATTATGAAAATCTGGATTATAAAAATATAAAAATAAATGGGGGGAACAACCTCTTCTGTTATCTACCTTTATTTATGCACAACATAACACAGCATTTTTTACTATAATTTTAGACGGGTTTATCAATTTCCTCCATTTTTTAGAAAAAAAGGAGAATTTTGGATTCAAATTGATGTTTCAGTTGGTTGGTTCTGGTGGTGTACAAAACTTATTTTAACAGGGGGATATTTTCCCACCGGGCAATGATTGGCTTTTAACTTGTGGGTCTAAGGGGTAAATTTAAAAAGTATTATTAACAATATACATTTTGGCTGTTTGAATTTAGCTTAATTTTTCAGAGTTAGGAAGCGTTTTTTATTCTCATGCTTTGTTTTTTACACAAGCTTTTCTTCTCTTTTAGTTTACTCTCTTCTGCTTTTAGGGCTTAGGTGGGGTGGGACCAGTGTTTTCTCCATAAATCCAGTTCCTCCAGGGGGGATCCCACCCAAAAACAGGTCAGGTCTTTCAGGATTTTCCTTTCTGTATTTTGCCCATGGTGATGGTAATTATTGTCAGTGAATTTTTCTGTGGGGAGGATCCTGGAAAACATTGGGGGACTGTTGGTGGGTTCCTGAGGACAGAGTTGAGAAAAAAACCACTGAGCTAGACTGGGGGGACACCACTCCCTGGGGTCTCATCTAGCTGGGGGGACCAGAGCTTGCTTTTTTCACTCTCTAGGTCTTCTCTTTCTATCTAAATGTTAACTCTTTAGTAGCATAGTTGCCAACTTTCGGAAAATGAAAAAAAGGCAGGGAGAATGTTATGGGGCGGGCGCGCCTAACGCGCGCCGCGGGCAAAATTTTGCATGGGGGGACACGTCCCATCTTGTTGGTATTTGCCACGGGCCCCTTCAAAAAAAGGGCCACCACCCCATCCCACTAATGCATAAACGGCTTTGGGAGAAAAGCAAGGTAGATGCCCTTATATGGCCAGGGAGTAGTTATGGCCCCACCATAAAACCAGGTAAGTTGGCCCCTTAAACAGGTGGTTAGGGATTGCCCCCTTTGTTGCAAAGTTAGATTTTGGCCCCCCCCACTTGTAGCCCCTGGTAGAGCACAAAATTTGTAGCCAGTAGATTTTGCCCCCTTTTGGTTTGCCAGGTAGGTTGGCACCCCCATGTTTTATAGCCAGGTAGGGTGGGGCCCCCCAATTTTTGGTTAGCCAGGTTTTTAGGTGGCCCCCATTGGTCAAGGTCAGGGGTTAGGTGGCCCCCCATTTGTCTGGCCAGGGTAGGTTGCCCCCATCTGTTTTGGCCAGTAGATGGGTTTTCCCCCCTCTGGGTTTTTTGGCCAGGTAAGATGTTTTCCCCCCTCTGTTGCCAGAGTTAGGTGCCCCCCATCTGTTAAAGGCCAGGTTAGTAACCCCCATCTGTTAAGCCAGGGTTAAGTGCCCCAATCTGTTTGCCCAAGGTAGGTGACCCCCATGTCAGCCCCTCAGGTTAGGTGGCCCACCTTCCTGGTTTTGGCAAGGGTAGATGTTCCCCTCGGTTGCCCAGGTTAGTGCCTCCCATCTGTTAGCCAGTTAGTGGGGGGGCCCCCATCTGTTAAGCCAAGGTTAGTGCCTCCCAATCTGTTTTGGCCCTGGAGTAAACCCCCAAATCTGTTAAGCCAGGGGAGTGCCCCCATCTGTTTGGGCCAGGTAGTGGGCCCCCTCTGTTGCCTGAGTAGTGGGCCCCTTCTTGTTGCCAGGTAGTGGACCCACTCTGTTAGCCAAGTAGTGGGCCCCCCATCTGTTAGGGGCCACGTGTTAGTGCACCCCCTTTGGTTGGCCATGGTAGTTTGACCCCATCTGTTTGGGCCAGGTTAGATGCCCCTCTGTTTTGACAGTTGTGCCACCCTCTGGTTGCAGGTAGTGTCCCCTTGTTTTGGGCCAGGTAGTGGGGGCCCCATTCTGTTAGGCCAAGGGGTTGTGGCCCCCAGCTGTTAGCCAGGGGATTGTTTGCCCCCTTTTGTTGGCCTGGTTAGTGGCCCCCATCTGTTTGCCGGTTAGGATGCCCCCCCCTCTGTTGCCAGGGTAGTTTTGCCCCCTCTGTTTGCCAGGTTTGTGCCCCCTTCTTGTTGCCAAAGGTGAAGTGCCACCCTCTGTTAGGGCCAGGTTGTGGCCCTCCCATCTGGTTAGGCCTGGTTTAAGTTTTGCCCCCATCTGTTAGCAGGTAGTGCCCCCTTCTGTTAAGGGGCCAAAGGTAGTGTCCCCCTCTGTTGCAGGTTAAGTGGGCCCCTCTTGGTTGGGCCACCAGGTTAGTGGAACCCTCTGTTAGTCCAGGTAGTGCCCCCCATTCTGTTTAGCACTGGTAGTGCCCCCATCTGTTCAGGCAAGGGTATGTGTCCCTCTGTTGCCAGGTAGTGCCCCCTCTGTTGCCTGGGGGTAGTGCCCCCATCTGTTTTAAGCAGGTAGTTGGCCCTCCTTTGTTGGCCAGGGTAAGGTGGGCCCCCCTTTGTTGCCAGGTAGTGGCCCCCTACTGTTGGCAAGGTTAGTTTGCCCCCTCTTGTTGCCCAGGTAAAGTTTGCCCTCTCTGAACTCTTAAGCCAGGTAAAGAATGGCCCCCTAAAAGCTAAATAAAAATCAAATCAATAAAAATTCCACTTACCTTTACCAGGCTCCCTTGCAGCGGTGGGCCAAGCTCCCGAACGATTCTCCTCAGCGGCGCAGGGGGAAGTGAGTGACCACGCCGCGCGTCCCTCCCCATGCAGGCGCGCGTTCATCTTCCCCGTGCGGCCGCTGACCTGTATGCAAAACGGCGGCGCACAGACGCCGTACATTTACAGGGGGGGGGAGGGAGGGGATGCGATCCCTCCTGCTTCCTCCCCGCCCAATAGTTTGGGAGACCGGCGGGGCGGTGAAGCGGCCGCTTGCGCGCACGCTTCAACCCGGCGCCTGTTTAGGAAGGCGGGGTTCCCGCGGCGCAAAGAGTAGGCGCACCAGCGGCTACTCTTAGCAGCCGCAAGTTCAGTAATTTAAAAGGACCCCCGCCGCCTGCAAGGCGGCGGGGAGGGAGGGGTAAATGCCAAAATTCCCAGGGGGGTGGGGCGGGGAGGGGGGACCCCCAACAATTTCGGGGGGTACCCCCCAGCCTAAATAACGGGAGGAGTTGGCCCAATGTTATTGGGCCCTTAGGGCATGTTCCCCCACGGGGGCAACGGGTTTTCGGCCGGTTTTTTTTTTCAAGCGGTTTTGCGGTTTTTTTTTCATACCGCCTGGTAAAAACCGGCCGGTAAAATATGGGAGCACAATTGTTGTCTATGCCAATTACCTGTGGCAGGCAGTTTCCCACTTGCATTGGTTTAAACCGTCGTGTGTCCGGGTTTTTGCCGGGCCGGCGGGGCCCGGCGGCAAAAAACATTGTAGAAGCACCCCAAAAATTCTTCGTCCGAAAAACCGAAAGGAATGTGTATGGATTATCAAATGGGAGGGGGGTGGGCTTCTTTCTCAGCTACATCGCAGAGAAAAAAATAGCCGTCCCCCCCGGCGGGGCCGTTAGGGGGGGGGGAACGGGTGCGCCCAAAATAACAGGGAACAAATTACCGGGCCGGTATTTGGTTTTCCTGGTTTGGCCGTGTTGATAACGCCGCTTTCTTAAGGCTATTGCTCACACAGCTGATTTCTGGGGACAGATTTTCACAAGCCGTTATTTGCGCGCCGTATTGCGGCTCCTATACACGGCTGATTTCCGTCCCAGGGGGGGGGCCGCATTACGGTTTAAATCCATGGCAGACGGGCGGGATAACGCGCCGTGGATTTAAATGAAATGTCTTTTATGGGGGGCCGGCGGAGCTATTCCCCACACCGGGTCCCCCCGCTGGCATCGGGCACCATCGCCGTAATTTGCGGGGCGGAAAATCTGTCCAGCAATTTTTCCGTTTCAATCAGCCGTTGTGAAACAATGCCCTTCACTGTTTTTACTGGACATGGGTGCAGCATTTTACACCCATTCCTTTCAGGTTTCTGTTAGAGCACCATAAACTATTGTAATTATTCAATATCAAAATTTTTAACAGAGGGTCACTCAGTAAGTAAAATCAGTGTGTCTTGCAAAAGGCATATATACGTTTTTTTTTTTCTCTTCACTAAAAAGGCTTCCATCAAAATACATATTCAGCTCTTGCTAATCTCAATTTTATAGCCTAGGGCCTTTCTTGCTTGGGACAAGTAGTCATTGTTTTTCAAAACCCCTCCATTCAGTCGGTCACCTAGGTAATAAGAAAAAAATGTCTTTAGCTAGAGCTTGAAATTGGGTCATTCCCATTTGCTGGTGGGGGGACCCAACCCACAGCCTGCACAGCCTGAAGAGGCTGTAAAGAGTAGAAACAGCAAGATGGGACAACCCCTTTAATATTGTACAGGGTAGGTTTATATGGCATCCAAATTCGACTTTTCAGAAAGTCCAAACATAATTGGGTTCCGGTCTTAAACATGGATTTTCTACAGGGGCTATTTTTTTTAATGTGTTATTCCCAATTTATAATTCCAAATAATCTTCGTTGTGTTAAATAATAAAATAAATGATTTTTACGATGGGGAAAATTGATAAAGTAGCTAGGGATTTTGGCAGATTAAAAGGCTCCATTGGGGGGGTACAACTATTTTTAAAACGTGGACATTTATGTTTTCCATGGTGGAACATACCCTAAAGGCCGTGTTCTCACACGGGCTTATTTTCACCGCGGATTGGTTTTTTTTGTGCAGTTTTTACTTCCGCGCCGGTTTTGCAGGCTTGCAGTAAGGCGGCAATCCGTCGGGGAGGTTAATTGACGGGTAATCCCCACTGTTCTTCATTAGGGTTAATCCTTGGCGCATACGCGCCGGAAGTTTAATGCTTGGTTCTATGGGGTCGGTGGGGCCGCGTCCCCCGCCCTTATATTTCAAGCCGGAATTGCGAGCACGGCAATTTCCGGCTTTCGCAAATTCCGGCGTGGAATTAAAAATGGCCCGTGTGATCGGGGGGCCACTATATTAAAACGTATTTTTTACCAAACCACACAAGAGAACCCCTGAAAGGAAAATAACTTGTATCTGATTTTGCATCTTCCTCGATTTGTCATAAAATGCCAGTAATCACCAGGATCTTCTAATGTTATTAAACCAAACTAATATGGCAGGTAATGATGGGGCAAGTAGGGTTAGCACGGGCCGGTATTTTGTCCTGTTTTCGCCCGTTCCCCACGGGGACGTGGAGGGGAGGGGGGGGGGGGGCGGCTGCGGTTGAGCGGAGAAAAAACAGCCCTCCCCTCCCATTGAGAAATGCACACATTTCCGGGTTCCGGGTTTTCGGACGGAAGATGGTGCATGACTCAAATTGTCTTGCCGCCGGGGGACCGACGGGGCGGAAATAACCCTGTTGCAGTTGGGGACTTGCTGCATGGGGTTTTCCATAGAGCACAAATTGTGATCATTTTTTTAGGGCCGGTTTTTCAGGCGGTCTGAAAAAACCGCAAAACCGGCTGATATATCTCGCCGAAAAAAAAACCCGTGGCCGTGGGGGGTACATTTTGCCCTAAGGGGACATTGTGCAGTTATCCTCACAAAAAACTGAGTATTCCCCTCACTCTTTTTTGGGAAAATTTTGTATTTTACATCTTTTTTCATGGGGAAAACAACATTGAAGATTATGACACTTTGGATTTACAATGTAAAGTAGTCCAGGTGTACAGGCTTGTATTAACTTGAGTGTAAAATTTTTTTTGGGTGGTTTGCCCTCAAAAATAACATACACGGCTAAGCCATCAATGGTCTAACCGCTGGCCAACAAAAGTTGGTACACCCCTAAGTAAAAAAAAGGACAAAATTGGTGCCCAATTGGCCATTTTCCCTTTTAGGGTCTAATGTGGGAACCTTGTTAAAAGCAGGTATATAAATTTTGTAGTTTTTGCTTACACCACTCTCCCATAATTTTGGGTTGTTTGGAAATTTTCAACATGGCCAAATCCAAGGGCAAAGGGACAACTGTCCTCCGGATCTGACAAAAAAAAGAATTTTTTGGCCTTTCTACCTTTTAACAGGATGGGACTAGGGGACACTATAAGAAGGATTTGCCAAAAACCACTTAAAACTTGTAGCTGGGCAGCATGGTGGCCAAGGGACCATACCAGTGGTTTTATATCAACCCCAAGGAGGTGGTTTCCACACAGTCAAAACAGGTCCCCCATTGTCGGGACCAACAGTAAGGCTGGAGTTGTCACAAGCATCATAAATCCAGATACATTTCAAAATAGATGCTATTAGTGGCAGGTGCAGAAAGCCATTTGCTGCAGGGTTTAATGGGGTTCCAGTCTTCAGTGATTCCAGGGATAATTAACGTCTCCACTGCATTTCTAATTTGGTCTTGCATAGGGCTTGTCCTTACCAGACATGAAAAAGCCCTCCTTTCTGAAGGATGATGCAAAAGTAAAGCCTGGGGGGAAACAGTGTGCTGAAGGTGGGGGACAAGCCTAGTTATCAAAGGAAATGGAATTAATGGGAAACCACATCTGTGGTCTGAGGAGTGACCAAAGGATTATAACTTATTTAGGGGTTTTTTGATGGTGGTCAAGGTTGTGTGTGGGAGGCAACCCAGGGAAGGGGAGTACAAAGTGAACAAGAGTGTGTCTTTGGGGTGGTCTTATAGTTTCAAGGCCATGGGTTAGTGGGGTAAATGTCCATGTGTTTTGGGGGTTTTGCATGGGAGTGATGGGTAGGCTAACTGGTTTCATTTGAGGGGGGAACTAATGAATTGCACCAACATGTTTATACTGTGTGGATATTACTTGATAGCAGGAGAATGGATTCCCTCCCTTTTCACCAATCTGGTCAGGAAGGGCAAAATATTTCCAAAACATGGTACAAACCCCCAAATAACTAAGCGGCCAAAGGGGGGGGGGAACAATCACCCAACGGAACGTTAAAAGGTGGTGGACCTGGTCATCATAAAAAATCAAGGGTCTAACTATACCTAAAACCCCTATTTAGCAATCTTGTGGAAGGGATGAGATGGAGTGAGAACAGGTCATTTTACATCACCCACCCAGGACCTTGATGTTGTCATGAAAGGGAGTGGGAAGTAGATATTTTTACCAATTTATTACAAAAAACAAAAGGTTGTACTTACCTTTTGTGATATTTTACTGGTACATGCTGTTCTTAATTTTGTTTCCTTTTCAGAGTTAGGGGGGGGCTTTTGTTCCTCACGGCTTATTTTGGTCAAGCATTTTCGCCACGTTTATGGCGCATTTATACGCGGTGGGAAAATGCGTTTGCCGCAAAATTATGGTAATCCATAGCTCCTCAGGAGTCCCCTCTTACAGGGGGGGGTGGACTACACTTAGGAAATAGCTGAATGTTTAACCCATTTGTTGTAGAACCTACCCACTATAGCCTGAACAGGGAAAAGTGTGGAGGCCTGATAGGCCAAAATATTAAAGAGGCAGGGGGGAGTCTGTTGAAAACAGCAGATGGGGGAAATAACCCTTTTCCAATTATTAAGCCAGTTAGATTGAAGGCCTCTGTTAACCACATCTGTTTTCTTTATCTGTGTTAAGATTTTTGGAAAATGGTTGAAATGGGGTTTTATTTAATTATAGATATATGTTTTATATATATATATTTTAGTTTATATAGATAATATTATATATATATATATTTAATATTCTTTTATTTATATATTTTTATATTTTATATTTGATAATTAAAAGGCTTGTCAAGAAAATTTATAGAACATCCATACTCTCACCCATTTCCATCGTTGGACGGTGCGGGGGTACATCTCTGCTGGTCGTTTGTTTACATTACCCAGCCTATTTTGCCATTTGCCTTTGGGACCACTTTCTATGTAGCGGTGAATGTGGGGACAACTCCCCCTCTTGGGGGCAGATTTTAATCAAGGCAATTTGCGCCAAAATAATTTCCTGGACTCTAATTTGTGCTAAATAAAATAAACTGGGGTGGGTGGGGACCATGGGGCCTGTGGGGCAGAATATTTGGGTGGTTCTATTTCAGCCCGTATCAAGGGTGGGCAGCCCCGTTCATACCCAATTTTTTTGATAAATCTCCCACACGCCACTTTCCCGGGGGACATTTACATAGTGCCCTGCGGTTGCTTTTTGTAATGTGCCTGGATTCCTTGGGGGCGTTTCGGGTGGGTGGCCACCACTAGAAAACTGTTGCGAAGGCTACATTATTTATTTAGCTTCGGTTCGGCATTTCTAGGCGCATTTCAGTTGGAACAGGTAGACCACTTTCAAAGTGTTATACCTGAGCCAGAAATTTCGCCAGAGTGTTAGAATGCTCCAAATTTCATGCATGTCGCCCATAATATCTTACAAGCTTTTCTAATATATGTTTTAGACAGTTTTAGGCACTTCTCCGCCTTGTCTGACAAAGGGGTGTGGTCTTGTAAAAGGGGGTGTGGTTTTACGTTAAAGGTGCGTGGCTTAAATGCGACAAAAAATGCTGCAGAATTTTGTTCCAGTTTCTACAAACTTAGACTAGACAAACTTAGGTGCTACAAACTTAGACTAGACAGTTCTTACCTGCACCAGATTTATCAACACTATGATAAATGAGGTGCATTATAAGGGCGCATCCACACGGCAGTGGAAAAATTACCGGCTGGTTTGCCGGCCGGATTTGCCCGGGTTTTGCAGCCGTCCCCAACAGCCACGGGGGGGGGACGACTTTTCTCCGGATGAGCGGAGAAGAGCCCCCACCCTCCCATTGAGAAGCACAGATTATGTCCGGTTTTCGGACGGAAGATTGTGCTTCTACAAAAGTTTTGCCGCCGGGGGCCGCGCGGGCAAAACCGTCCGAAGGCAAAACCCGTGCAGAGGGGACTGCTGCACGGGTTTTCCATAGAGCACAATTGTGCTCCTTTTCGGGCCGGTTTTTTCAGGCGGTCTGAAAAAACCGCAACCGGCTGAAAAAAACGTTCCGAAAAAACCCTTGCCGTGGGGGGAATGCCCTTAGACTGTCTGTTTTAAAATTTACCCCTGTCTGGGGCAGATTTATCAATAGTGTCCTATCTGAGAAACGTATAGTTAGACCAGACAGTCTTATAATGCACCACATTTATCAGTGTTGATAAATCTGGTGCATGTTAGAACTGTCTAATCTAACTTTATACCACCTATAAGTTGATTTACTTTTACGAAAGAAACTGCGACAAAATTCTTGAGTATTTTTGTCACATTTAAGCCACGCAACTTTTAAAAGAGACCACACCCCCTTTTGTCGGACAAGGCGCAGAAGTGTGTGAACACGGTCTAAAACACATAGTAATTGTGGCAAAAAGCTTGTAAACGTTTTTTTGGGGGCAAATTGAGCCAGAATTCTGATGCATTGCCTGATAAATGTGCCCCTCTAATAGTAAGACACTATTGACAAATCTACCCCAATGAATTTGGCCGCCAGCCCGAAACATAACACCAGGAACAGTCAGTGGGCAGAGGGAGTGATAAAACAGAGGTGAGGGGCAAAGCTATCAGTTTTATTTTCATTTCGCTCCTATAAAAACTAGCATAAATTATTTTTAAAACCATTAACATGGGGCAAGCCCTTTAAGAAAAAGGAAGGGCT
>JAODAL010045685.1:0-31693 GCA_025379985.1 Phyllomedusa bahiana | reverse complement strand
AGCCCCCGTGAACACAGGAGCGGGCAGGTAAGTGGTTCACTCGGGGGGGCGAGCACGCCCACCCCCCGACCTGGGGACCGCGGCGCTACTCTTCCCTGGGGCCGGGGAGCACGGGGCAGACACGGGTGCGCCCGCAGCCCGACCCCTGGCAGCGGGACCACCCGTGACACAACAGTTGTAACTTTTTTATTTTTTCAATGACGGAGTTGTATGAGGCCTTGTTTTATGTGAGAGAAGTTGTACTTTTTAAGGGAATAGTTTAAGCTCACTTATAAATTATTGCAGGTTTTTTTTTCAATTTTTTTCAATTCTTTTCTTGTTTTTTACATTTGTTTTATACCATTCACATTTGACACTTAATAACTTGTTAGATTAATTCTACAGGTTATTACAGTCATGTGGATACCTAATATGTGTAGGTTTTGTTGTGGGTGTGTGTGTGTGTGTTTTGTGGTGTGTGTGTGTGTGTGTGTGTGTGTGTGTGTGTGTGTGTGTGTGTGTGTGTGTGGTGTGTGTGTGTGTGTGTGTGGTGTGTGTATAATGTATGCACAATTATTTTGCATTAAATATTTATTTTTATTTTATTATTTATTTAATTTATTTTTTTAAACACTTTTATATGTTTTTTACTTTTTTTTAAATCCCATGAAGGGAGAACTGTGTTACATGTTTTCTTTTATGCTTAGTAATGTATTAGCCTATTCATGTATACTAATACATTATAATCTGTGCCAGTTTGACACAGGCAGCAATCAGGGTAGCACACAGTCTGCCCTGACTGCTGGCTTCTTACACAGACAGTCCAGGGGCTACACTAGGTACCCAGGGATGACTGTGCAGCCATTCTCTGGGCTCTGTCCGGTTACCGGGAGTCCTGATCACTTGATTAGGCTGCGGTTATAAACAGCGGCAATCAAAAGGTTAAGCACCGGGGAACAGATGTTTCCCCCACTCCCCGGGGCTTGCAGAGGCTATGCTGGGAACAGGACTGTGAAGTATAGCCCTGTCCTCGGCGATGTTGTAGCACTGGAAGCCACAAACCCCGATGTCTGCAGTGATGCCAAAAGATGTTGCTGCAGATGAACGACCTTCACTCAAAATTCGTTGGGCTGTCGTTAAGAGGTTAATGTTGCTTGTTAGCAACAGGGTCATTGGGATAGCCAATGGGAGTGGTGCCGCCCTTAATGGGGTGATGACTCCACGGTTGTCTGTAGGGTGTTTCAGCAGGGTTATCATAGGGGTAGACTCTTGGGTCTATTTAATTTGATGGATCTTTTTTCTTTATCAGGAATTCTATCCACGCAAGGAAAATGTTAACATAAGTAGCAATCATTGAATATATGCATTCAGACTGATGGTTTATGCCCTTTTATGATATTGCAATTGGATTAATACCCCGCTACTGTTGGCTCCAGATATCTTGCAGCAGGAAATGGAGCTGACTCCAATCCCTGCTGTTTAACTATTTAGACGCCATGTTGATCACAGCTGCAGTGTCTAAATGAATCATTAACAGTACGCAGCACCGTTTCTCCTTCGGCATCCCCACAGCGAGATTGCGTGGTGTAAATGGGTTGCTATGGCAGCTGGAAACCTAATGAAGGCTTCCAAAGCCTTAATGATAAGGGTTCTATTACTTCCTGCCCTAAAACGTGAAATAAAAAGTGATCTAAAAATTGCACCGATCCCAAAATGGTACCAATAAAAAGTACTCTTCAGTAGGAATGAGCGATACTATCAACAAAAGTTGAAATTGGCACGATTTTTACGTTTATCGTTATTTTCCGATGTCGCGATAGTTTCCGTGAAAATCTTAAAGACAATCGTTATCACGCTATTGCGCCTTTTTCTGTGTTTCCTGTAATTTTGGCGGCCAGCCAATCAGCTCAGAACATAGAGGAGGGTGAGGGGGGTATACGACGTCAGCTGTCGGCAGTGTATGGATCTCATTGGCTGCAAAAATCACATGATCTCGTTTTATGTATACGACTGCATTCCTCAACTATCTCACTACAAAGAAACACGTCTCGCTGCCTGTTCCAATAGCTGTTGTCACAGCTCAGAGACCCAGTCCTTTTTTATATAGAAAACCATCGTTGTAGCTGTGAAGAGCTTAGGATATAGTTACATTAGAGAATTTTAGTTCTTATTTAGACAGAGACTTGTAAAGACATCTATTGCTGTGTCCAGCCGCGGGGAAGGGGGTGGGGGTCGGAAAGGAGGGGAGATGATGTGCAGTCCAGCTTGTCCTGTCCTGAACTGGCATTGAAATAGCAATGTTTTATTTAACACTTTTTGGCCAGCAGACCTCCCAGCTGAGGTGAAATTGTCCCTTTTGTTTTTGCAGTTCTATTGATGTCTGTGCGTCCCAGTCTGTCGTAAATAGCCCCCTTGTACGCAAATTGTGTTACAGATATTTTATAGTAACTGGTGCCTGTTGTCAGTGGTGCCAAAATCGCCATATCTCATCCATATAATTTTAAATAGTTCTATTGCAGTCCGTGTGTCTCAGTTTGGCGCAAATAGTGCCCCTGTCCGCAAATTTGGTTACAGATATTTTATAGTAACTGGTGCCTGTCGTCAGTGGTGCCAAAACCGCCATATCTAATTCATATAACTTTTAAATAGTTCTATTGCACTCAGTGAGTCTCAGTTTTTCGCAAATAGCCCCCTTGTACGCAAATTGGGTTACAGATTTTTTATAGTAACTGGTGTCTATTGTCAGCATTGTAAAACCGCCATATGTCATCCATATAACTGTTCAATAGTTGTATATTGCATTATGTGCGTCTCAGTTTTGCGCAAATAGCGCACTTGTACAATAGTTTGTTGAAAACTATCAATTGCTAGTCCTACTGGGCAGTTGTAAATCTCAGGGACTGGTGTTACGGTTCTTCCACCAGACTGCATTTCACAGCTATTTGATAGAAACAATTCTGTTTCTAATCCTAGTCGGCCGTTGGAAATTAGAGGGATTTAAGAATACCTGTGATTTGCCGTCTTTGCAGTACAGTTTCTCAATAAGAGACTGTGAAAAACTCTTCTATACCTTTTAAATTTTTATCTTTCTGAACATGGAGCGAACTACAGGTGGTAAGTGAGCAAAGAATGGTGTAGGACATGGAGCTAGAGTTACGAGAGAAGGTGTTCCTTCCACTGCTGCGGACAACACACAAGTGAGCACATCGTCAGTTGCAGGACCATCAGGCCTGTCATCGCTGGGTCGGTTCCCTGTAAATCTCAGTAATGAAGAGCATTGCCAATCTGTTCTTCAGTGGTTAACACAACCTGCATCCTTCGGTTTTACCACCTCGTCCTCCCAGTCACGGCCACGAATGTCGTCATCATCATCATCGTCAGCATCCGTCCAGCTCACACTTCCGCACTCTGCTTCAGCACAACTGTTTTCATTGCTGCGTCATAAGGGCATTTGCTGTGTTAATAGATGACTGACGACAGCCCAGGCTCTCACCGCACCCACTGTAAGTCCAGCCCTGCTAGTTGAACCTGCGTGTTAATAGATGACGGACGCCAGCCCGGGCTCTCACTGCACCCACTGTAACTCTGGCCCTGCTAGCAGAACCTCCGTGATCCACGTTTACAGCCTCACCCGCCTTGATCAGTAATTTCCTTCCACCCACTTGACAGTAGAATGCAGGATTTTCAGACAGGCCTCGTTGACCTACTGGGGACATCTTTTTTAGTTTCGTGCTTCACATTCTAATGTCATGGTGGAACAATGTCACCAGTAGAATGGTACGTAACTCTGGCAGCACCAGTATTGGAAAACTAATTGTTTTTAATATAGTTTATTTCTTATTGCGAAATTTTCTGCGGTACAGGATATGGATAGTCAATGTCCATTTCACTAAAATACTGCTTCAAAGACTACTTTCTTATGGCACTTTTTAATCTGTGGTTCATGCGGGTTTTTGGGTCATGCTGTGGTCAGGACAGGGATAGTCAATGTCCAGTTCAACTAAAATGGTGGTTCAAATACTACTTTCTTCTGGCACTTTGTGATCTGTGGGTCATGCGGGTTTGAGGTTCATGCTGCGGTACAGGACATGGATAATCAATGTCCACTTCACTAAAATACTGGTTCAAATAATACTTTCTTCCGGCACTTTTTAATCTGAGGGTCCACAAGGGCATCTGTGTTGATTTTGGGGTCATGCTGCATTAAAGGACAAGGATAGTCAATGACCATTTCACTAAAATAGTGGTACAAATACTTGTTTCTTCCAGCACGTTTTATTCTGAAGGTCCATCAAGGACATCTTTGCTGGTTTTGGGGTCATGCCGCTGTAAAAGAAACCAATAGTAAAGGTCTTATTGAAAAAAGCGTATTTCCCACGCTTCAGGCCATGAAAATGAACAGCGGTTACTGAGTGTCCACCCTCCTTGATCCACGTTCCAAATCAAAAGTGAGCAATTTCTTTCCACCCAGATTGACAGTAGAATGCAGGAATTTGAGACAGGGCTCTTTGACCAACTGGACCCCCTAGAGCCCTGCCAGCTGAACCTCCACGTTCTCCGTTGGCACGTTCTTGCTGCCACAATATATGTGACGAGATGTTGGTCCCTGGCGCAAAAAGTGATAGGGGTCTCCTGCCAGTTCCCATGTGGCATTTCCAATACCGGTGTCTTGTTTTGTGTGAAAGGGGCCCCTTTGCATCTGCTACCACTGTACCTGCTGTGGATACGCCATCCTCATGTTTTCGGTTAGCCATTGAACATAATGAATTAATTTAGTATATGAATTTTTTTCTGTGACTCTTATAGCCAAATTGTCTTGCCTAAAATGTAGCACGTATCCAGTTTACTGTTGTGGATGTTAATTCCAGCTTCTCCTCACCTTTTTGGGTGTAAGAATGAAGCTGTTGTTCCTCTCCCATAGACTTTAATGGTCATCGGCGATAATCTGCTATCGGCTATTGACAATCGATATGATAATTGACTATATCGACTATCGACCCGATAACGATTGTTGACACAATCGCTCATCACTACTCTTCAGCCCACAAAAAATGCACAATCAGGTCCATAGGTGGGAAAACAAAAAAGGTATAGCAGAAAATGGCGTGAGGAACAAATCTAAGAAATAGAGAATGTTTTTTTTTTAACTACTTAAAACATAACGAAAACTCTACATGTTTGGTAATGCTGGAATTATATCAACCTGCAGCAAAAGATAACACATCATTTGTACTAAAGAATTAAGCCCATAAAAACAAAACCTCCACAAACATCGTAATTAAGTTTATCCCATTTTACCCCACTTAGAATTTTTTTCAGTTTCCCAATATATTTTTTGGTATGGTTAATGGCAGAATTAAAAAGTACATTTTGTCCTCCAGAAAAAGCCCCCGTATGTCTATGTAAATGGAAAAATGAAAAGTTATGGCTCTGGGAAGGCGGGGCGGCAGTTTTCTGGTGTGATTTACCCCCAAAAAAAGTTGGTGCCCCTCTCCTACATATTTTTAAAATGTCTTTCAACAAAAACTGCCGCATGTCTGACACCCTACCCACTTTTGTCTGCGACAATTCTTTGGTGGCATGTCGCACATTCTTAAGATTAGACACATTTATGAATGTGTCTCGACACAATGTGGCACACAAATGTGATACTAAGCCATGCCAATTTCAATCTGGCGAGACAAATTTTAGTGCATGCTTTTGTCTCACAGCAGGACACATTCATAATGTGCTGTGAGACCTTCTCATACATATGAAAAAAAATTTGAGGTTCTTAGTTCACATGTTTTGATCAAAACTGTTTAAGCCACCTCCGACTTTCAACGGGACCTCAGTACAGGTGGTCAGAGCCGCCATAAAGGCAGTACAGGGGGTACTGCCGTATGGGGCCCGGTGAAACAAGGGGGCCCGCTGCAAGCGAGTCCCCTTGTTTCACAAACTAGTCAGTGCTGGCTGCACACGGACCCACGCGGTGCTGTCCACGCTGGGGCCCGTGCGGCTTAGCAGATGGGAGGGGCGGGGCCCGTGCGTCTCAGCGGGTGGGAGGAGCGGGGCCCGGGCGTCTCTGCGGGTGGGAGGAGCGGGGCCCGTGCGTCTTAGAGGGTGGGAGGAGCGGGGTCCGTGCGGCTCAGCGGGTGGGAGGAGCGGGGTCCGTGCGGCTCAGCGGGTGGGAGGAGCGGGGTCCGTGCGGCTCAGCGGGTGGGAGGAGCGGGGCCCGTGCGTCTCAGCGGGTGGGAGGGGCGGGGCCCGTGCGTCTTAGAGGGTGGGACGGGCGGGGCCCGTGCGGCTCAGCGGGTGGGAGGGGCGGGGTCCGTGCGGCTCAGCGGGTGGGAGAAGGAGGGGCCGCACTCCACTGCACAAGAGCGCTCAGCTTGGGAAACGGGGGGCTTCAGTGGGGTCTCACACAGCTGGGGCCCAGAGAGGGGACTTCAGAGAGGATCCACACAGCTGGGACCCAGAGTGGGCTTCAGTGGGGTCTCACACAGCTAGGACCCAGATGGGGGGCTTCAGAGGGGCCTTTCATGTCTGGGGCCCAGGGGGATTCAGAGGGGCCCCACTGAAGCCCCCTTTGGGTACCAGCTGTGTGGGTCTTCTCTGAAGTGCCCTTTCTGGGACCCAGCTGTGTGAGACCCCCACTGAAGCCCACTCTGGGTCCCAGCTGTAAGGGGCCGCACTGAAGCCCACCCCTGGTCCCCAGCTTTAAGTGGTCCCACTGAAGCCCTCAACTCTAGGTCCCAGCTGTGAGGGGCCCCTCTGAAGCCCACCCCTGGTCCCCAGCTGTGTGGGGCTCCTCTGAAACCCCCCCTGGTCTCCGTGTGAGGGATCCACTGGACCCTGGGTTCCAGTTTGTTGGGCCCCTGGGGAGCCCCCTCCAGAGCCGTGAGGGGCCAACACTGCTGGGTTCCGGGGGGTTTCGGGAGGAGCCCCACACAGCTGGGGCCATGGGGGTCAGTGGGGAATCCCTCACAGCTGGGACCAGGTGGGGTTTCAAGGAGCCCCACCAGCGGGGCCCAGGGGTCAGTGGGGACCCCTCACAGCTGGGGCCAGGGAGGGCTTCACAGGGGCCCCACACAGCTGGGGAATAAAGGGGGGTGGCTTCAAAGAGACTCCACACAGCTGGGACCCAGGAGGATTCAATGGGGCCCCTCTGAAGCCTCCCCTCGGACCCCAGCTCTGTGGAGGTCCCCCTGAAGCCAAAACCCCCCCCACCTCGGACCCCAGCTGTGTGGAGTCTCTCTGAAGCCACACACCCCCACCCCGGACCCCAGCTGTGTGGAGTCTCTCTGAAGCCACACACCCCCACCCCGGACCCCAGCTGTGTGGAGTCTCTCTGAAGCCCACCGCTGGGTCCCAGTGGTGTTGGGCCCCTCTTTTTCTAGGGTTGAGTGACTGGTGAGAGGGCAGGGTTGGCAGAGGGCGGGGGTTTTGACGGGGGGCCCCAGATGGCTTCAGCTGTTTGGGGCCCTGTACTTTCTGATGGCGACCCTGCAGGTGGTCCTACTCTATTTTTACCTCTCATTTGAGTCCAATTCAGACTTCTCATTTGGGTCCTCCGACCTCCATAATCCAGAGAGAAAAAAGCACCAGCCTTATAAGCATATTGCACTGATCTAGCAACCTGTGGAGGTGGGCGGGGTGAAAAAAACCAAAATGGAGGCATCCCTTCCTCCCTGATTTGTTAAAAGAAATAAATGCCTATTGTAGTATGGTTCTGCACAAAAAAAACATTTCTGAAAAACACAATGTGAACACAGGTGTACACTGGCAGGGCTTGGGGTTTACCTATACAAAACACTCCAATACCAGTAGAAACCCCTTTCAGCAAAAAGAGCTATCAAACACAGCATGGAAACCTGCAAAAAAGAATTTAAAGCTACCTACAACACATGAAAAAAAGTTTGAGGTTCTTAGTTCACATGTTTTGATCAAAACTGTTTAAGCCACTTCCGACTTTCAACGGGACCTCAGTACAGGTGGTCAGGGCCGCCATAAAGGCAGTACAGGGGGTACTGCCGTATGGGGCCCGGTGAAACAAGGGGGCCCGCTGCAAGCGAGTCCCCTTGTTTCACAAACTAGTCAGTGCTGGCTGCACACGGACCCACGCGGTTGCTGTCCACGCTGGGGCCCGTGCGCTTAGCAGATGGGGGGGGCGGGGCCGTGGTCTCAGCGGGGGGGGAGGAGCGGGGCCCGTGCGCTCAGCGGGTGGGAGGAGGGGGGGCCCGTGCATCTTAGAGGGTGGGAGGAGCGGGGTCCGTGCGGCTCAGCGGGTGGGAGGGGCGGGGTCCGTGCGGCTCAGCGGGTGGTAGGGGCAGGGTCCGTGCGGCTCAGCGGGTGGGAGGGGCGGGGTCCGTGCGGCTCAGCGGGTGGGAGGAGCGGGGCCGTGTGTTCTCAGCGGGTGGGAGGGGGCGGGGTCCGTGCGGCTCAGCGGGTGGGACGGGTGGGGACCGTGCGGCTCAGCGGGTGGGAGGGGCGGGGTCCGTGCGGCTCAGCGGGTGGGAGGAGCAGGGTCTGTGCGGCTCAGCGGGTGGGAGGGGCGGGGTCCGTGCGGCTCAGCGGGTGGGAGAAGGAGGGGCCGCGCTCCACTGCACGGGCGCGCTCAGTCAATACATTAACATAACAGAGACTGACACTTACTTGTTCCGCTGCTGCGCTGCACAACCTGTGACAGGAGCCGGCCCCGCCGCTCACTCTGCCTGTGGGTGGGGCGTCACTAATTCAAATTGTCCAACATACCGCCTGCAGGCAGAGAGAGGGAGTCACAGGCTGCGCAGCGCGGCAGCGGAACAAGTAAGTGTCAGTCTCTGCTGTAAGCAGCTATGTTAAGGTACTGACCGAGTGCTCCTGTACAGCGCAGCGCACCCCCACTCTGTGAACTGGCCTCTGAAATGTGTGTGTGGAGCCCCTCACAGCTTGGGAAACGGGGGGCTTCAGTGGGGTCTCACACAGCTGGGGCCCAGAGAGGGGACTTCAGAGAGGATCCACACAGCTGGGACCCAGAGTGGGCTTCAGTGGGGTCTCACACAGCTGGGGCCCAGATGGGGGGCTTCAGAGGGGCCTCTCATGTCTGGGGCCCAGGGGATTCAGAGGGGCCCCACTGAAGCCCCCTTTGGGTACCAGCTGTGTGGGTCTTCTCTGAAGTGCCCTTTCTGGGACCCAGCTGTGTGAGAACCCACTGAAGCCCACTCTGGGTCCCAGCTGTAAGGGGCCGCACTGAAGCCCACCCCTGGTCCCCAGCTTTATGCGGTCCCTCTGAAGCCCCTTGGTCCCTGCTGTGTGGGGCCCCTCTGAAGCCCACCCCTGGTCCCCAGCTGTGTGGGGCTCCTCTGAAACCCCCCCTGGTCTCCAGCTGTGAGGGATCCCACTGACCCCTGGGTCCCAGTTGTGTTGGGCCCCTGTGAAGCCCCCCCTCCAGAGCCGTGAGGGGCCAACACAGCTGGGATCCAGGAGGGTTTCAGAGGAGCCCCACACATCTGGTGACCAGGGGTCAGTGGGATCCCTCACAGCTGGGGACCAGGTGGGGTTTCAGAGGAGCCCCACACAGCTGGGGACCAGGGGTCAGTGGGACCCCTCACAGCTGGGGACCAGAGGAGGGCTTCACAGGGGCCCCACACAGCTGGGGATCAGGGGTGGGCTTCAAAGAGACTCCACACAGCTGGGACCCAGGAGGACTTCAATGGGGCCCCTCTGAAGCCTCCCCCTCGGACCCCAGCTGTGTGGAGTCTCTCTGAAGCCACCACCCCGGACCCCAGCTGTGTGGAGTCGCTCTGAAGCCACACACCCCCACCCCGGACCCCAGCTGTGTGGAGTCTCTCTGAAGCCACACACCCCCACCCCGGACCCCAGCTGTGTGGAGTCTCTCTGAAGCCCACCGCTGGGTCCCAGTTGTGTTGGGCCCCTCTTTTTCTAGGGTTGAGTGACTGGTGAGAGGGCAGGGTTGGCAGAGGGCGCGGTTGACGGGGGGCCCCAGATGCTTCAGCTGTTTGGGGCCCTGAAATTTCTGATGCCGCCCCTGCAGGTGGTCCTACTCTATTTTTACCTCTCATTTGAGTCCAATTCAGACTTCTCATTTGGGTCCTCCGACCTCCATAATCCAGAGAGAAAAAAGCACCAGCCTTATAAGCATACTGCACTGATCTAGCAACCTGTGGAGGTGGGCGGGGTGAAAAAAACCAAAATGGAGGCATCCCTTCCTCCCTGTATTAGTTAAAAGCAATATATGCCTAATGTAACGTATGGTTCTGCACAAAAAAAACATTTCTGAAAAACACAATGTGAACACAGGTGTACACTGGCATGGCTGTGGTACCTATACACACACTCCAATACCAGTAGCACACCATCAGCAAAAAAAGCTATCAAACAAAGCATGGAAACCAGCAAAAAAGCATTTATGCTATCTACAACACATGAAAAAAAGTTTGAGGTTCTTAGTTCACATGTTTTGATCAAAACTGTTTAAGCCAACTTCGACTTTCAACGGGACCTCAGTACAGGTGAAGTCTGATTTGGACTCAAATGAGAGGTAAAATAGAGTAGGACCATCTGTACTGAGGTCCCATTGAAAGTTGGAGGGGGCTTAAACAGTTTTGATCAAAACATGTGAACTAAGAACCTCAATTTTTTTTAATGTATTGTAGATAGCATAAATGCTTTTTTGCAGGTTTCCATGTTTTACTCTCATACATACTGACGAATTCTACACTAAGGGACACATGTATGCAAACTTTCTAGGTGTAAGATTTTCCTTGTTGCCCATAGCAACAATCAGAGCTCCCCTCTCATTTCATAAAGTGCTATGAAAAAAGGAAAGAGGAACTCTGATTGGTTGCTATGAGCAACAATGAAAATCTTAGACCTAGACAGTTTTCATCTATGTCCCCATAACTTACTGAGAAGAATGACTGTCTAACCTGTGCCTATGAGTCACATAATAGGTTTATCTTGACACTCCTTAAAGGGACACTTCCATCAGAACGGAGTATTTTTGTTAAAACCAATATTCTGTGAAAACTATTTTTTTTTTTACTTTTGGCAGTTTTTTGTTATTTCTTCAATTCTATGGAATTAAAGATTACATATAAAATCCTTCTAGCTGTGATTTTGTTTTGAGTTTGTATATTGACAATATCCAGATTTTGCAGTACAGAGAAAAGACTTGCCTCTTACTAACGTAAGGATTAAATTTACTTTCCAAACAATTTTGTTGATATAGTTAATAAAAACTATAGCTTCAAAATGCTTTCTTCTCTGATACAGTTGACATTCTATGGCTCTTAAAAGCAAAATTCCAATTGACCAATAATTAAAGGGGTTATCCCATCATAAACGTTTATCACCTATCTGCAGAATAGGCGATACATGTCTGATTACTGAGGGTCCCACCACAAGGACCCCCACCAATCACAAAAATAGGGGTCCAGGTTCCCCTTTTCTTCCTCACACGCTGCAAAGAAGTCATTGGCCTTGAGCAGAGGTCAAACATGAGCGCTGCTGCTCCATTTGAATTCTATGGAACTGATAGCCAATTACAGCAGTTAGCAGTGAGGAAAAAGACCGAAGAAGAGCCCCCATTTTAATGATCAGCAATCAGACATAAGCGATAAAAATCTATTGGGAGACAACTCCGTTAGGATGTAAAGGAACTGTTTTAATGAACTTGCTTTTCAAAAGGAATGTGATTTACTCTATTTAAGATTACAAGTGAGGAGGAAACTTTGAAAGGTAAAAAAGTTTCCTTCTATAGCAGTGATGATAAAGTCTTAAATCTTCTGCTGTATCAGAAACTGTTAATCTGCGAGTTAAGCTTATTATAATACCAGCTAGAAGTTTGAAGTGACAACTCTATTCTTCTCTTGATAGACCTAGATAAAGATAGTCCAAGGACAATGAAAAGAGTAAATAATTAGCAAATAGAATCAGCAAAGCAAGATGTCATCACATTTAGATCTGCAGTTTAACTTTGCCAAAGAATTGTCAGATATGCAGTTAACATTGTAACCCGGAAACTCTTATCCAACTTCAGAGATGTGGAATGGCTGAGACCATGAGGCAAAAGGTGAGAAAGACTGGTATTGAAACCTCCTGGAAAAACAGATTTAATGGATTTACCTTTGAAGAAATTATCATCCATGAGTCTGAACAAGCAGCCCTTTGACCCCTTTTGGGGGAGGCTTTTCTCAACTGGGAAAAAACAAATTTGGCAGTTTTAAATTTTTAACTATCCCCCCCCCCCAATTAATAAGAAAGGGGTTTCTCCCATGTTGTTTTAAGAGCCCGGGCGCTTAAGGCTCAAATTTAGGTTGGGGCCTCTCTTCTCTCTTTTGTCTCCTCTCTGTCTCCCCTCTTTTTTTCCCAATTTTTTAGGTTTTTTTTTTTTGCCCCCTTGCTTTTTAAAAAGTTGTAATTTTTTAATTTTTTTAAATAACACAGTTGTATGACCTCTTCGGGGCAATTTCTTTATGTGGGAATAGTTTAAATTCGCTTAAAAATTTCAGAAAAAAAGTCGGCGGGCGGCTTTTCAGGGATTTAAATAAAAAATTGTGTTAGGCATTGGGCCAAAAACCACTTTGCTAAGCTCCACCAACTTTACAGAACAATTTGTAACTTTTCTAGAATACTGATGTAAATCAGTTCATACATTGTCCTCTTTATAGTAAGTGTAAACTTAGACTAGACTGTATAAGAAGGGCCCCCTTTTGAAAAATTGGGGTTTTGCTGTTTAAAAGTTTGGCTATCTTTTTTACATTTTGCAACTAATTGGGTTTCATTTGTTTTTTGCTAAAATTGTGGCAAAATTTTGGACACACATTTTGGTGCCTGTCCCAAACCACACTGCTTTTAGCTAAGTCAAAAGCAAATTGCAGCAGAATTTTAGTCAAGTACAATAACAAATCCGCCCCAATCTGTATTGTTACAGCAAGATTCTGTTATTGTAGAGTTCAGTGCTCAATACACCCCACTGTGAAATTCTTGACTGCTATTACCTCATTCCATTCAAAAATATTACTTCCCAAACTACAACTTGTAAATTTTTTTAAATTTTTTTAACAGACTTGGGTTTAGATCTTTTCAAAAAATTTGTGGGGTAAAAAAAGGAAAGAGTTACTCTTTGGAAGAGAAAAATTTTGGGACCTTTTTAACCCATTTTTGCACTACATTTAAATTAAAAAAATCTAGAGGGGGGAGGCTAAAAACCCCACATCCCCCCCAATATACGTTTAACTAAAATGTTTTAGCAAAAAAATTTTTTTAAAAATGAAAGGAGTTCTTAGAACTTTTTGATCAAAACTATAGGCCCACTTGCCCCCTCACTGCGACCCCTTTAAATGGGGCCCTACGCAAAAAAGGGGGGAACAATGCAGGGGGCCACCGCCGCAGCAAAAACCACACAATGAGGGGGACAGCCCATGGCCCAAAACAACCCCCTGCGCAGACCTAGCCCCCCCCTGGGCTGCACCTCCCACCATACAGCATCACGCGCAATGGCCCCACACAGCCAAAACCCCCAAAAAAAAAAGGGAAAGGGAATACTCTACCTCTCCTAGGGCTCCTGCTGTGATTTTGTGCTGGTTTTGGAGTGCAGCCCCGGCCGGGGCTAGGTCAGGCAGCAGTGGGTGGGTTTCCCTGGGCTGTGCCCCCCCCTTGGGTTTTTTCTGCTTTTGGGGGCTGCTATTTAGTTACCCCCATTTAGATTAGGGGCCCACTTTATAGAGGGCCCCGTAAGGGGGAAGGGGGCCCATAAGTTTTGATAAAGAGTTAAAATAAAACCTCTGTTCTTTTTTTTTAAAATTTTTGCTAAAACATTAATAAAAATATATTTTGGGGGATGGAGGGCTATGCCTCTTTCATCCGACATTAATTAATAACATAACACAAATTTAAATTTTAGGATGCAAATTTAAATTTCAGAGGACTCCAAACCCTTTAATGCGGGTTTATTACCCCGGGAAACCTTTATGAAGTAAAAAGAAATTAAAAAAAAACCTTTTTCAAAAATGCATAATTAAAAAAATGAGTATTTAAACTGAATTCAGTAAAAAATGGAAAAACAAGTAAATAAAAATGCTGACCCATTAAGAAAGGGAACCAACCTTTCCAACATGTGAGACCTCTTATCTCGACGGGAAAAAAACCACTGTGAAAGGGAAAAACCCCGGGAGCATTCTAAGGTCTACAACGACTTTGAGGGCCTTAAACAACCGACAGGTCCGCGGAGTCGTTGCAATCTTATCAACTGACTTTTTGAGGCCTTTAACACCGGCTCAGGGGGGCCCTTCTTTGGGCCAGGTAGGCCAGCCCGGGGGCCCCCCGATCCAGGGGCCCTCCCCCGGGCAGCCGCCAACCCCCCCCAGTGGGCGACAGCCAGGCTCGCCCCAGGGCAAGCCGGGTTTTTGCCCAACGCCGGGGTGGAGCGTCGCCGGTGGGAGACTGGGGTTTCCCCCTGGCGGGGCCCCAAAGTACCGGCGCCGCCCCTGCGGTCCCCCCCTCCTTCCTCGCTGCAGGGCCGGGTCACAGCCCCAGCCATGCCGCCATCCCGGCCGCCGCCCGCCCCGCGCGGTGCAAGCAGCGGGCCGAGGCTGAAAATCTGGGATCTATGATCCCGTCTGTTCAGTCCCAGGAGGCCGCGGGGCAGGCGCGCGATGTGATGACGTCATCGGCGCCTGCACCGCGGCCCCGCACTTTACTGTGAGCGGCCACCGGATCCGGACGGACGTGGAGAAGAGGAAGGAACTCAGGTGAGTGACATTTTTATTTATTTATTTATTTATTTTTAAACTACTGCCCCTGCCTGTCCATATACTGCGCTGCCTGCTGGCTATATACTCCCCTGCCTGCGGGCTATATAGTCCCCTGCCTGGTGGCTATATACTCCCTGCCCTGCTGGCTATAAACTGCCCTGCCTGCTGGCTTTTTTACTCCCCTGCCTGCTGGCTATATACTGCCCTGCCTGCTGGCTATTAACTCCCCGGCTGCTGCCTATATACTGCCATATCTGCCCTGCCTGCTGGCTATATTCCCCCCTGCCTGCTGTCTATAGTCTTCCCTTCGTGCTGTCTATTTACTGCCCTGCCTGCCCATATACCGCCCATATACTGCCCTGCCTGGCTATATACTGCCCTGCCTGCCCGTTTATACTGCCACTGCCTGGCTATATACTGCCCTGCTTGCCCCAAAAATGCCCTGTCTACCCCCTATATACTGCCCCTGCTTGCCCTTTTACTCCCCTGCTTTGCCCATATACGGGCCCTGTCTACCACCTATTATACTGCCCTGCTTTCCATATACTGCCCTGCTGCCCATTTACTGCCCATATATTTGCCCTGCCTGCCCTGCCTGGCTATATACTGCCTGCCTGGCTATATACTGCCCTGCATGGCTTATATACTCCCCTTTGCCTGCCCGTATACTGCCCTGCTGGCCATATACTGCCCTGCCGGGGCCATTATACTGCTCTCCCCTATCTTATACTGGGCCTCCCTGGCTAATTATACTGCCCTGCCTGGCTATATAGGGCCCTGCCTGCCTGTATTTCTGCCTGCCTGGCTATTTATACTGCCTTGCCTGCCTTTAAAATGCCCTGCCTGGCCATAAAACTGCCCCTGACCTACCTATATACTGCCCTGCCTCCCAAATTATACTGCACTGCTGGCTATATACTGCCTGCCTACCAATTACTGCCCGGTTCCCAATATACTGCCCCTCCTCCCTATATACACCCCCCTGCCTACCAATTTACTGCCCTGCCTGGCTTATATACTGCCTGCCTTGGCCATATACTGCCCTTTGTTAGCTATATACCGGTCCTGCCTGGCCTAATTACTGGCCCTGCCTGGCTAATTACTGGCCCTGCCTGGCTAATTACTGGCCCTGCCTGGCTAATTACTGCCCTGCCTGGCTAATTACTGTCCATATCTATGAGGGGATAATACAGGAGGGCCCTACAATCTATGGAGGAGATATTACAGGGGGCTATAAACCTACCTACAGGGGGCAGCATATCTACCTACAGTGGGCCTGTATACCGACCTACTTAATGGTGGGCAGCATTACTACCTACTTACTAAATGTGGGGCGCCCATAACAGAGGTAGGAATCAGCAGTGAAGTGCTGATAAAGTGAGGATTCTAAGATGTTTGTATTTTAACTTCTGCAGGGACGAGTGGTGGCCGGGAAAAGTCATCATGGTGGTCTGGATGGAAGGAGAGGAAAAGGGAAAAAGAACGATTCAAGGAACGGCTGTCAGATAGACGTCTCCGGTGAGTTCCTGGTGTCAGGGGTTTTTTTCTTTTTATATTTGATCAGTGCTGTGGTCTCTGTCATGTAATATGCCCCGGGGCTGGTAATGTTTATATTTTGTTTCTTTGAGTATTTTTTTTTTTTTTTTTTTGGGGGGGGGGGGGGGGGCCCGTATTTCCTCTCTGCCCAGGGGCCCATAGTGCTGTTAAGACGGCCCTGAACCGGCTTAATGACTATTAGCGACTTTACAACTCAGTAAATTATGTGTCCCCCAGTGAAGGTAATAGGGTCCCCCAGTAAGATATACGTCCCCAGTAGGGGGTTATATACTTTATATATCTCCCATGGGTGGGGTGTGTAGTTTATATGGCCCCCAGCAGGTATATGGGCAGGTTAGGATCCCCCAGCGGGTATATGGGAGGTTGGGGGTCCCCTAGGGGTTTATGGGAGGTAATTGATCCCCAGCAGGTTATGGCAGTTGGGGGCCCCCCTAGCGGTTTGGGCGGTTTTTGATCCCCCAGGGGGTATATAGGCAGGTTTGGATCCCCAGTAGGTATATGGGCAGGTTTTAGGTCCCCCAGCAGGTTTATAGGCAGGTTTAGGCCCCCCGCAGGTATATAGGGGTTTTTAGGCCCCCAAAGCAGGTATATGGGAAAGGTTTAGGTCCCCCAGGGTATATGGCGGTTTAGGTCCCCCAGCGGGTTTTTGGGGAAAGGTTAGGACCCCCAGCGGTATTTGGCAGGTTAGGATCCCCCAGGGGGTACATGGCAGGTTTTAGGTCCCCCAGAGGTTATGGCAGGTTTTGGTCCCCCAGCATATTAGATAGTTTAAAGGCCCCACAGCCGTGTATTTAGGGGTGCTTGGGCCTCAAGCCTTGGGTGATTTTTGCTCCCCCCTGCCCGTTTTGTGATAATAGCCCCCCTCCCTGCCTTAACAGTAGATAATATCCCCCCCCTGCACATATAACAATAGATAATAGCCCCCCTCCCCTGACAATAACATAGAAAAAACCCCCCTCCCTGCCATATAACAGTAGAATAACCCCCCCCCCTGCAAATGACAAAAAAAGCCCCTCCCTGCAATATACGTAGATAATAGCCCCCCCCCCTGCCATAAAACAGTAGATAATGCATCCCTCCCTGCACTTTTCAGTGATAATAGCCCCCCCCTGCAATATGACAGTTAATGCCCCTCCCTGCACATATGGTAGAAAATTTGCCCCTCCTGCACATTGAAGTATAATAGCCCCCTCCCTGCACATATACAGTGTAATAGCCCCCCCTTGAACATAAAAAAGTGATAATAGCCCCCCCCCTCCCCAAATTAACTGTTTAATACCCCCCCCCCCTGCAAATCTAATACTTGAATTTTTAGAATTACTCCCCCGACAATAACAGTAGATAAGCATCCCTCCCTCCCATATAACAGTAGATAATAGGCCCCCTTCCCTGCACAGATAACAGTAGAAAAGAATCCCCCCGCAAATTTTAAAAATAATAATAGCCCCCCTCCCTGCACAAAATAACAATAGATAACAGCCCCCCTCCCCAATATAAATAGATAAAATCCCCCCCCTCCCTGCACATATGACAGTAGATAATAGCATCCCTCCCTGACATATGACGTAGATAATAGCCCCCCCTCCCTGCACATATAACAGTAGTAAAAAGCCCCCCCTGACATATAACAGTAGATAATAACCCCCTCCCTGCACTATAACATAGATAAATACACCCCTCCCTGCAAATAAAAAGTAGATAATAGCATCCCCCCCCTGCACATATGAATAGTAATGCCCCTCCCCCCACTTAACATTTAATAAATAGCCCCTCCTGCAAAATTTGACAGAGATAATAGCATCCCTCCCTGACATATCAATAGATAATACCCCCCCTCCCTGCCTATGACAGTGATAATACCCCCCTCCCTGCACAATAACAGTAGATAATACCCCCCCCTCCCTGAAACATATAACGTAGATAATATCCCCCCTCCCAGGACAAAAAACATTAGATAAAGCCCCCCCCTGCCCCATAAAACAGTAGTTAATACCCCCCCCCCTCCCAATATAACAGTAGATAATAGCCCCCCCTGAAATTTTAAACAGTAGTTTAATAGCCCCCCCTGCCTAAAACGTAGAAAATAGCCCCCCCCCTGCACATTTTTCGTAGATAATAGCATCCCTCCCTGACATATAATTTGATAATAGCATCCCCCCCCTGCACATATAACAGTAGATAATAGCATCCCCCCCTGCAATATAACAGTAGATAATTTCCCCTCCCGCACATTTAAAGTAATAATAGCATCCCTCCCTGCAAAATTAACAGTAGATAATACCCCCCCTGCACAATAACAGTAATAATCCCCCCTCCCTGCCCCTATAAAGTAATAATACCCCTCCCTGCTATAACATAGATAATAGCCCCCCCCTGACTTTTAAAAAGTAAAAATCCCCCCCCCTGCAAATAAACAGGATAATGCCCTCCCTGCACTTAAAAGTAGATAATAGCCCCCCCCTCACATATGACAGTAAAAAATGCCCCCCCCCTGCACATAGAAAGTGATATAGCACCCCTCCCTGAAACAATGACAGAGAAAAAGGGCCCCCCTGCCATATGACAGTAGATAAAAGCCCCCCCCCTGCCATAGACAGTAGAAAATAGGCCCCCCCTGCAAAATGCAGGATAATAGCCCCCCCTGCAAATTACATAGATAATAGCCCCCCCCTGAATATAACAATAGATAATAACCCCCTCCCTGCACAATAACAAAAGTAATACCCCCCCTCCCTCCCAATAAAAAGTAGTATAGCTCCCCCCCCCTGCACATATGACAGTAGATAATGATCCCTCCCTGACATATACGTAGATAATTGCCCCCCTCCCTTCACTTATAACAGTAGTTAATGGCCCCCCCCCTGCACATATAAAGTGAAAATAGCCCCCCCCTGCACAAATAAAATAGATAATGGGCCCCCCCTGCACATATGACAGTAAAAAGCATCCCTCCCTGACTATGACAAAAAGATAATACATCCCCTTGAATTGACAGTAGATAATTGATCCTCCCCTGCACTATAAGTAAAATAGCCCCCTCCCTGCACATATAAACATAGATAATAGAAATCCCTCCCTGCACATAAAAATAAGAAAATAGCCCCCCCGCACATATAACAGTAGAAAATAGCCCCCCCCCTGAAAATTACAGTAGATAAAACCCCCTCCCTCCACATATAACAGTAGAAAATCCCCCCCCCTGAAATATAACAGTAGATAAACCCCCTCCCTACATTAACAGTGATTAGCCCCTCCCTGCACAATAACAGAAAATTAATAGCACCCCTCCCGGCCATAGGACAGTAGTAATAGGCCCCCCCCTGCAAAATTAACAGAGAAATAGCCCCCCCGAATATGAAAATAGATAATAGCATTCCCCCCTGACATTGAAGTAGTTTAATGGGCCCCCCCTGCAAAAATTTGAAAGAAATAGCCCCCCTGCACATATAAAATGATAATAGATCCCTCCCTGACTTTTAAAACAATAGATAATAACCACCCCCCCTGACAATAACAATAGTAATGCCCCCCCCCTGACATATAAAAGTAGATAATAGCCCCCCCCCCTGAACATAGCAGTAGATAATAGCTCCCTCCTGCAAAATAACAGTAGATAATAGCCCCCCTCCTGCACTATAACATAGATAAATCCCCCCCCTCCCTGCACATATAACAGTAGATAATAGCTCCCCTCCCTGCACATATGACAGAGTAATAGCATCCCTCCCTGCAATGACGTAGATAAAAGCCCCTCCCTGCATATATGACAGTAGATTATAGCCCCCTCCCTGCACATATAAAAATAATAAAGCCCCTCCCTGCACATAAACGTAGATAATAGCCCCTCCTGCACATAAAACATAATAAACCCCAAAGCATGAATAAAAGCTAATTAAAAGTAATAACCCTGACAGCACTCACCTGCCCTCGTCCCTGCCTTGTCGCTGCTCCCGGCCCTTTTCTTCAGGGTGTGACGCCCCAGGCCGCGGCGGGGCAGCGTGATGCGCGACACCACCCTGCATCCGGCGCGCAAGACGACCCTGCTTGCGGCCACAGAGTACTCCGGGAGTCTCTCCCTCCCAAAAAGATCTAACTGTATGTGCTTTCGGCAAACCACATACGTTAGTCCCCCAAGGGTCCTAAGCCTAACCCTAAAAATTAGCGACGGGTACGGCTTAGGACCCTAACAATGGGCGGCGGGGGCGGATAGCGGCGGCCCCGGGATACTAAAAGGGAGGAGCATATAAATCTATAGCATGTAAACACAGGAAAGATTTGTGCTGCTATCTTCATGCTGGATGGAATTGCACTGTAAGTAATGTAATATGGATTCTTGTGTGTTATGGATCAGGAGGATGAAACTGAAAGCAGCAGCAACAGGAAACCTCTGTCATACTTATGTCCTCAGATAGCTATGGCTGCTGCACTGTACATTAAGTAGTCAGATTCATAAAAACCCTTTACAAGCAGCTGTATTTTCCTTCCTGAACTGGACTGCATAAAACACAAGGATTTGTGTTTCACTCATTTGCTGCCCATTGGGATGCATTGATGAATGAATTCACCTTATTTGTGATTCACTTTAAAACGACTTGTGAGAGAAGCTGTTAAATCAATTCTAGCATTGTTTTTTGGACAACGAACCCTGAATCTAGTCCAGATTTGCGCACACAGCACAACTTACCATTCAGGTGCTGTATAGAATAATTTCCCCCCCACCAAATTTTTGTGCCCCAGAGAAGAAGGATGACCTCTCTCTGATACAATCATAGTAAAACCTTTGTCTCTGTAATATTAAGGCTATGTCTCCACTGCACAGGAAAACGATTGTATCTTCAGCGCTTTTCGTTTTTTAAAAGCGCGAAGATACGATCGTTCCTGTGGCCCCATAGACGGCAACAGTAAAGACGAGCCGCTGTCTCCACAGCTCGTTTTTTCTCTGCTCGTCTTTCGACTCGGGCGTATCATACAACATTACAACATGTTGTATAATACGCCGGCACTTCTCGTTTTCTTGCCGTCTTCCCATACAATACAATTGTATGGGCGACGTCGGGAAAAAGAGAAGCGACCGCGGTTTTTGCACAAAGCGTAACAAAAGCCGCGGTCCTGCATCAGAGAAAAAACAGCCGCTTTCAGGTCGTTTTTTTGTCCGATGCAGTGTAGACATAGCCTAAGGGAAAGCAGCTGATTTGCTGATGACACATATCTGAGAAAAGTCTTATAATTCCATCTTCTGGGCGTTTAGATGATAGTGATAGTTCCTCTTTAATGTTTGTGCTTTCTTTCAGTCTATTTTAAAAGACCTCTATTTTAAAAGGCATGCGCACGAGACTGGACTGTAATGGATTTTTCAGCTGTAGAAGTAAGAAGTATCTTTATTGTAAGTTTGTATTTATGACTACAGTAGTGGAAAGTGTGAATTATGCTGTAAAATATTAAACATTTCATTAATTGAATTATTTCATGAAATGCATGAAATGTCCAGTGCTATACAGTCTTTAGAGCTTACCTCTCCAGCTTTCATTTTTTTGACATTAAAAAAAGGTAAACAGGCCAGCCAGAAGCAGATAGTGGTAAGAGCCCGTAGCAATATTAGTTATTATATCCTGGATTCCAGTATAAAAGGCAAAGAACTCAGTTGACAATTATAATCTGAAGTAATTTGAAGTTATCGAATTAAAAGAGCTTTACATCTCAGAGTGGCACTTCATGGAGCTGTTAGGTAATAAGCTGGAATGATGTATAGTTGGAATAGTAATGGGGCTAGCACAGGCTAACAGAAGTGGTGGGTCTAATTGATGACCTTGTCTTCACCTTGAACCAAGTGGTATGGATTTTGCTTCAGGAATATTTCCATTTTCTGGTTCCTTGGATAGTTCCCACTATGCTTCAAATGATGGACTATAATAAAAAGAAACTATCTATGGTCATAGTTTAATTATCATCATCATCATGGTCATAAAGATGACCATCAATACTACTTATGTGTTCGTAGATGGCTAAGGAGTCCAGTACTTGAGTCACAGATCTTTGGACAGTGGTGGCACCATTGGGGAGTTTATTTAACAAATCTGAGTTCTTCTCCCTCTCCCTTCATAGCCATTTTTTGTTTACCTCATTGGAGAAGGACTAGCTGTTGCCAGGGCTTCCCAGCTAGCAATGTCGATTGTGTTGTGTTTTGTGTTGCTTGATTTTGTTCTGACCCAGTCCAGCTGTGCAAGATGCTGACAATGGCGCTGACCTCCATGCCTGCCCAACTCTGTCCACTCACTGGGATCCCTTTCTCTTCTAGTAGTTACCCAAACTGCCCACCTGTTACTCTGCATTGTCTGTCTCTTCTCTGTGTCAGCTCTGCCTGGATCTCTATACTCCCTCTGTGCCTGCTCTACTTCAGGTGTTACAGTGAGTTGCGCAGCTCTCTTTTGCCCTAGCCTTCCCTGTCTATTGCCAGCTTAATAGACAGGGATTCCCCTTTAACTGCTGCTCACAACAGGAACTTCTTGAACCAAAACTCAGAACACAACCCCGAAAATAAAATAAATATATATTTACAGTGGTCAGTGGTTATGATTATATTTATTTTTATTTTTTGGTGTTGCTCTGTATTCCTAGACCCTGATGCCATTAGTTTGATCGCTGGTTTATGTCTGTGGAGAGCAATGCGTTCCACTGACACTCCTGTGTCTACTTCCGGTTTTCGGGCCCTAGCGATGATGTATTTCCCGTCAGTGGAATGCATATGCGTTCCACACTCGCACGGCTTTTTCCACATAATGTGTGGACATATATCTTGCATTTAAGGTGTTGGTTGTACTCCCTGACAGTTCTCTTTTTTTTCTTTCGTTTTAATTATGGGTCTTTTTAATCTATAGGGCATCTTGTATTGTATTTCCCTATGTTTATTTGTAATGGCTGTGGCAGCTATCAATCAGCCATTTATGCTGTCTATTGGTTTGGTCATTTGTCAATCTATGTTTGCCACATATGATAGGTCCTTTATTTATTTAAATATGGGCATGTTTATTCCACTAACTACTCCCCTTGAAAAAGTGCATAAGCGAAACTTGCATTGGGGGTGGCATGCTCCTCACCACTCTCTGACTACTACAGGGTTAAGTATACATTGTGATTTACTATTTATTGGTGATATTGTGTTTAGTATCTAACATACTTGTATGCATTTCTATTTATTTGTATTGGGACCCATATGTACTTTATACTAATATCTCAGTCTTGGTGGTTTGGGGTATGTCCAGTGTCTTTTGGGTGTGGACCCTTTAATTGTTGACATCGTAATTTTAACATATTAAAATTTTTGTTTTTAATTGGTATTTTGTTTTTTGGATTTTTTTCTATGTTCAGCTGGGGTAAATGACTTGCAATCAGGATGTAACGGTATGTCCTTTTGCGTGAAGGGGTTAAACACTGATTAGCATATTGATTATTTTAGCAGGCTAGAAATAAAATAAAAGGTGTTAGAGTAGCATGTCAGTAAATAGAAACTATTTTAGTGATCCTACATGGTACACCACAAGTCTCAGCAAGACCTGTGGTGTGCCGGCTATTGCTTTATGTAGTGTAAGAAGGCACAAAGTGCCGTTCTGGATGGCCGATACTTGTCACCGAGGTTCTTAGTCTCGGTGAAGTATTGTTATGGTACTGACATTTTTGTGGTTCTAGTAGTATAACTGCTGAAAAGCAGTCAATCTGGGCCAGGCTTTTACTGGAGCACCCTAAGAGTTGGGTGGGAAGACTGCTCCCATGTATCCAGGCCATGTTTTGCCGGGCCTACGTAAGGCAGGAAGTTTAGGGAATCAAGGGGTGTGATTCCTAGTCAGTTTGGTTTGTCTGAGGGAGAGGTGGAAAGTCTGTGCTCCAGCATACAGTCTGCCGTATGCCCATTTCCCTGACCTGGGTGAGGGATCAAGAGACTGTGAGTTATCCACATGGGCTGTGTATTTTTCTGATGTGGGCTGAAGTTAAAACCGCATGTGCTTTTTTGTTCTGTTTGAACTTGGCTAAATAAAAGCCAAAAGTCTAAAAAAAAAGGACACCGAGGACATTGTATTTGGGCTACCACTGAGTTAAATCCCCACATAGAATAAAGAAAGAGAGCAGCAAAATTAAATTTTGACACTGATCCCCATGTGAACGAAATGTATTTTATTTAATGTAGTAAAAATAAATAAATAAATCAGAGCCAAATTTTATTATTAACATAATACATTTTACATTAAAAAGGAAACTCAATGAACTGCTTTAGGTTATGTCTCCACTGCATCAGACAGCAGGACCGTGTTTGTTGTCACGCTTTGCACAAAAACCGCAATTGTATGGGAAGACGGCAAGAAAACTAAAAGCGTCGGTGTATTATACAACATTTTGTATAATATGCCCGCGCCGAAAGACGAGCAGAGAAAAGACGAGCTGTAGAGACTGCAGCTCTTCTTCTCTATTGCCGTCTATGGGGCCACAGGAACGATCGTATCTTTGGCATTTTAAAAAAACTAACAGCGCCAAAGATACGATAGTAATTTTTTGCAGTGGAGACATAGCCTTAAACTCCATAGAGAAGAGAAGCTCATACATGTAAATCATGCAATTAAATGTTTCTCTTTCTGCTACATCACAATGTTCTCCCTGTGTCAATGTCAATTTGTGGTTAGAATGTTGCAGAGGATAAGTAGCTATTACTGTCAATCATAGTTAAGAACCATAACATTTGTATTCTGTTACTTCTCTTCTCTATAGCGTGTAAAGCAGTTTATAGAGTTCAGCAGATGGTAATCAGTGTTGAAATTTAATTTTGCTGCTGTCAACCTTTATTTTACCATTTACACGGCACAGAGCAAATACCGGTCGGATTATTCGACTGGCATTTGCTCTGTTTTGGGGCCGCGGGGGGACAGCTTTTGTCTGCGGTTTGCAGAGAAAAGCCCTCCCCTTCGCATTGACAGGTTCATGTTCTGTCCAAAAACCAGACAGAATAATGAACATGTTCAATGTTTTTCAGACCGCCGGCAGTCTAAAAAACCGTTAGGCGGAAAATCTGTGCAGCGGGGACCGCTGCACGGATTTTCCATAGAGGTCCGTGATAAAGTTTGATAGCCGGATTACAGATGGCTTGCGAGAACGAAAACGTTCTGCAAAACCTCCCGTGGGGACATGCCCTTATTCTACATGTAGCAATAGCTGGCACACCACAGGTCTTGCTGGGACCTGTGGTGCACCAAGCAAAATCACAATCATAGTTTCTATTCACTGACATGCTTGTCTAACGCCTTTTATTTTATTTCTAGCCTGCTGTGATGTGTTTGTAATCACTGATAATACTGTAATAACAGGATTTATGATAGATGCTGTATTTGTTTTCTAATTTTATATTATTTAAATTAGGAATTTTAGAATATATAATTTAATATTAATTTTATATTTTTGAGAAATTATTTGATTTCATTTAATTTTATAATTAACATCAGTAAGCATGGCCCTAGCTGTCAGGAAGTCTGTGGAGTCTATTCTACTTTTTCACTATGCAGCACAGAAAGGATTCGCGCTAGGATTACCCAGCGCTACACCTATGATGCGCCTGTATGAACCTAGGAAGAACAGGTTCATACATACTGGTGCATTCTACATTGCTCTAAAACTATTTATAAGTGGCCTGGTGTGATAAAGTCCATACATGTTGCTCTAAAAGGACAATTTATCAAGTGATTTATGTCAGTATTTTTGGTCCTCGTGGGCTAGTTGAATGGCCACCAATGTCTCTGGATCTGACCCCCTTAGACTTTTATCTTTGGGGTCATCTGAAGGCAACTGTCTATGCTGTGAAGATACAAGATGTGCAGTATCTGAAATAATGGATACTGGAAGCCTGTGCTAGTATTTCTTCTGAGGTGTTGCGATCAGTGTGTCAAGAGTGGGAGAAGAGGGTTGCATTGACAATCTAACACAATGGGCAGCACTTTGAACACATTTTATAAGTGGTAATAAACTTGTAAATAACTCATGAAAGAATAAAGTTACGTTAAAACCAAACGTTTGATGTGTTACATGACCCTCTTCCCACTGGAAAAAATAAAGTTTGATCCAAAATGGCCGACTTCAAAATGGCCACCATGATCAACACCCATCTTGAAAAGTTTTCCCCCTCCCATATAGTAATGTGCCACAAACAGGAAGTTGATATCACTAACCATTCCCATTTTATTTAGGTGTATCCATATAAATGGCCCACCCTGTATTACACTTTAATCTTATTCCTGCACACTTTTCATTAAGACAGTCGTACTGAAGGACAGTCTTAATAAATTTCCTCCATGGTGCATTGCAGTTTATTACATACAGTATGAGGCTGCACAGACTACTCAGAGTGCTCATGCTTACCCCTGTCTGTAGTAGTAATCCAAGTTTCATGGCTGTGAACAGTGTTGTAAGGGTTAAAATATTAATGGTTATGTGCTATGTATATACATATATATGTGTAGATATACATTGATCGATAGATATAGATAGATATGGATAAGATGTGTATAGATATAAATGAATTAACGGTATATACCTCAGTGCTTTTCCAGAAACATAAGTCTTTTGTGCTTTTCTTGCTTTTGTATACATCAGAGCCTTTTGAGATGCTAAAACCCCCATCTGAGGGAGGTTTGGTCTCAGCAGATGGACGGCAAAAAAACCTTTCACTATCAGTGTGAGAAATCCTTTACATATATATACGTTTCTTTAATAATGCTGGGAATATTCACATGAAGGCAGATGGTAAGCGGGTAATATCATATAGAATGGGTGAGAACCACTAATATTCCCAGGGAAATTGGCATGAGAAAAACCTAAGTCACATATGAACAATTATTCCGTGACTAATCAATAGAGAATCACATATGCCAGCCATTCATAGAATAAGTATAAGAAGACCCTGTAGCCAGAGAGAACTTGGAGTCTCTTTCAGAGGCCAGTGTGAAGCTGTGCGCCTGGATCCCAATCTCTCCTTCAGCAGCTACAGATCAGAAAACCCTATGGTAATGTAGGCACGGGACTCATTTTCTGGAAAAGATGTGAAAAGGATATGCGGACCATAAGCATAACATCACCTCTCTTTGTTGTTGTAGCCTCAATTTGCTAGTAACAATCATTATTTAGTTTTGTTATTGTATTGTTTTGTTACATTTCATTTATTGGCCAATATTTCTGTGCTGTTCTGTTACTTGTTTGATACAGACTTTCTATCATCATTGTAGAATTTTATGTTATTTCTTCTGTATTAAACTGATTAGTTAACACATTCTCTGCTGGTGATTATTAAATTGCAAAAACTAAGATATCCTTAAAAGAACCCTCAGGAGTAAAGTTGAAACTGACACTTCCTGATACACTGTCCAACACCAAAAGTGTCTACAATGGGCACCTAAGCACCAGAACTGTACCATGAGGAAATAAAGGTGGCTTGATATGACAAATTTTATATTGCACCAGGATGTGTTAAAGGAACAAAACAAACCAGATGAGGCAGTGAGTTACTTTGGACATTCTTCTGGGAAATCACAGGTCCTGGCATTCATAAGGATGTTACTTTGACACATACCATAACATTGTTCCAGACCAAGTACTCCTTCATAGCAATTATATTCCCTAATGGGACTGGCATCTTTCAGTAGGATAACATGCCCTGCCACAGAACAAAAATTGTTCAAGGTGTTTTCTTGACAAGGGAAAGATACGTAGGTACTAATACTAAACTGGGTGGACGTAAGTACTTTCCGGGTAGATATGGGTAGATATGGTCGGGCACCGTTAATATTAAACAGTCTTTAATTTCTTAAAGCAGAGGTATACATCATATACCAGAAAAATTTGTTTTGGGTAGTGTTGAGCGATGAAATCAAAAAAAGTTGATATCTCCCAGATTTTCACTAAAATCTTGGTTCCGCGATGAAGACATTATTGTCCTTAAAATCTTATCGATAATTGCCATTGTGGATTCCAATTCCAACTAGTGGGGTGTGTAGGGATCTCATTGGCTACTGAATGACCTCGTTTTATCTATGTCACTGCACTTCCTGCTCAGCGGCCTTAGCTTCCACACAGCGAACAGAATGGATAGCTGTCTCTCTGCTCAGCTTTTTTCAAAGCTAGTAGAGACCATTTCCCGGCTTTTTGACGACTGAAGTGGGTCCTTAATAGATTAGTTAGCTTAGGGTACAGCAAGATTAGAGAATTCTAGCTAGTATTAGATTTGGAAACAGCTCCAGTGCTCTGAATGGCAGAGCTGCGGGGTGGGGAGGGGGGGGGAGAGGATGTGCCTGGTTCGGGGAGCTGATCCTGCATCAGACATATTTCTCCTACCAAGCCACTGTGAAATAGCACCAAATTTTATTTCTGCATTGCCAGCAGCCAGCACAGTATGAGTTATGGGTGTCCCTTTGTTGTGGGGGGAACGTCTGCATTTATTACTCATATTTCTCCTCTCAAACCACGGTGAAATAGCACCCTTATTTTCTGCATTGCCTGCCACCAGTGTCATAGGAGGTGGTGGGGTCCCTTTGTTGTGGGGTGAACTTCTGCATCATACACAGCTACATTCTTCTCTCTGTTCTATAGAGTTTAATCTATTTGTACTCCTGGTTGTCAGTTTTTGGAAAAGACCACATTTACTCTATATTCTGTAGAAAAAAATTATATTTCTATCCGTGATTGTCAGTTGTCTGAAAAGACCACAGTTCTTAGATAATTTGTAGAAAATTATTATATTTGTACTCTTGTTTGTCAGTTGTGGGAAAATACCACATTTATTCCATATTCTGTAGCAAAAATTTCTATTTCTATCCGTGATTGTAAGTTGTCAGAGAAGACTGCAGTTCTTGGATAACTTGTAAAACAATTAGATTTTTTTACTCCTGGTTGTCATTTGTTGGAAAAGACCACATTTATTCCACATTACGTATAAAAAATTTCTATTTCTACAACTGGCTGTCAGTTGTCAGAAAAGACCGCAGTTATTAGAAAATCTGTAGGAAAAAGACACTTGCTAGTCCTACTTTGCGGTTGTAAATCTGAGGGACTGAAGGAATCACACTGTTGATTTGGGGTTACGATTCTTCCACCAGACTGCATTTCACAGATATTTGATAGAAACAATTCTGTTTCTAATCATAGTTGGCAGTTGGAAATTAGAGGGATTTCAGAACACCTGTGATTTGCTGTCTTTGCAGTACAGTTTTTCAATAAGAGACTGTGAAAAACTCTTCTAGACCTTTTTAATATTTATCTTTCTGAACATGGAGTGAACTACAGGTGATACGAGCAAAGAGGGGGGGGTAGGACGTGGAGCTAGAGGTACGAGAGAAGGCGCTCCTTCCAGTGCTCCGGTCAACACGCAAGCCAGCACATTGTCGGTCACAGGACTGTCAGGCATGTCATCGCTTGGTTGGCTACCTGTGAATCTCAGTAATAAAGAGCGTCGCCAATCTGTTCTTCAGTGATTAATGCAACCTGCATCCAGCGGTTTTACCTCCTCGTCCTCCCAGTCACGGCCACAAATATTGTCATCATCATCGTCGGTATCCGTCCAACCTGAAGTAAAGGCATCCCGAATGTCAACCCATGTACAGACCACTGTGGATAATCCATGTTCTGAAGAGCTCTTTGATGACACAATGCGGTTGGGGTCAGAAGGCATTTAAAAAGATCAAGAGTCTAAAGAGGAGGATTTTGTCTGCTCTGACGCCCAATCGCTGATGCTGTCAGAGAAGAAGGAAAGTGGTCAGTCGGCACAAATCCCTAGTGGTCGGCAGCGCCTTGCAGTGCTGTGGCTTCCCCCTCAGCTTCAGGATGTAGACCAGGGGTGTCAAACTGCAGCCCTCCACTGTTGGGAAACTATCCCTCCTGATGCCCCGGTTTAGATTTTACAAATGCATGATGGGATTTGGGATTTTCCCCAACAGCTGTAGGGCCGCAGTTTTGACCTGTGATGATGATGATGTTTAATGACATTAGGGGATCCCAACGTGGTTTTTTCAGCAGCTTTTGTTGCGAGCCCCTCTCAGGGAGAGGGGAAGGTGATGGGGAAAGTGTCGGTGGGGGGGTGCAGCCTCAAAAGGGGAGAGGGCGGCGCACAATTTCCGCTGGTTTAAGTCCGCCACCCCATGAATATGGTGGCAGCGGAAATACCGTCTAGTTATCTCCGTTGAAAAGGTCAGGACATTTGAACCCGGGGCCCTTTTTTTCGATCAAGTCGATTCGCCCCAGCGATGTATATGCCAGATTTGCCGTCAACGCATCATAGAGGGAAGAATCAAAAAGGGGTTTAAAACAGCATAAATATGAATAGTTAATGCAGCAAAAGCATGAATTGGAATGGAGGAATAAAATTGGCAAAAAAGGCTACACAGGTCCTTGGCCCCCCAACCCTGTCACCCCCTTTGTTCCTCCCCCTTCAAAAAACCATTACAAGCCCAAGCTTTCCCTCTGTCCCCATGTCCCTAGCGGCATGAAAAGGGACAGCCCCAGTGCCACACACCGTCGCCGGGTACCACCTGCACCCCCAGGACACGCCTACACTTTCCCTTCCACCAGTTTCCCTGCACGCCGTACAGGGCCATTCTAGCAGGCCTTCTGTGTACTAGGTGTGGGGCAGAAAAAAAGCTTTAACTCCAACCCAAACCCAAAACCCCTAAGCCTGCATGTCGGCATTCCAGGGTTTTTGGGTTGGAAATGTTGCCCCTCCGCCTGGTGGACACAAAGGGTTCTGTACATCGTGGCCCTTGTCTGCCCCCCCTTCCGATGCCCAGCAGGCATTTCTTTTTCCAAAAAGCCGTCCCTGCCCCGGCCAGCCATGTGTCAGATAAAATCTCAATGCGTTGGCTGCATCTGTGTCGAGCAAATCTTCTGATCACCCATACTGGACTAGTAAACATGGTCAAGGCCCTACATCCCTGGACAGCTCACTGGGTGAGTTGGGTGGTGTTTTTTGTGGTGAGCGGTGGCTCTCAAGTTCGGGCACACTTTTTAAAACCGCAGGGTGGTGCTTTTTCTGCTAGAACAAAAAAAGTGGGGTGAATATATACTTTTTATGTAAACTTTAGTATACAGCACCCGATCCTATATAAGAGTTTTCAAGAAAACCCCTGCACAAAATATGTAAAAAAGGGTGCGGTCTTATTTAAAGATATCTTCTTTTTTTAATGCAAAAATTTAAAAGAATTCAAACCACCCCTTAGCAGATGTCCTGACTTTGTAGAGGAAATAAAAATGTATACTAAATACAGATGCGGTGGCAGCCGTTCACAGCTTAGTAACAATCACAGCTTCCATTCAGGTAAGCAAGAGATGCCGGCAGCCGGGCAGACTGACATGACCTGTGCGATGTTTCGGGGACGACTCCCCTTCCTCAGGCGGCCTGAGGC
>JAODAL010045684.1:0-31697 GCA_025379985.1 Phyllomedusa bahiana | reverse complement strand
CCCAACCAGTTTTTAACAACGATGCAACTGGACTGTTCAAGTGCTTTGATTTCTTCTTTAAAGAGTTTTTTGTTATACTGCCTCCCTCCTTTGTCTCCCTGTTGTCTGGTCCCACTGCACCACCCCGTATCAAGGGCCATATTGCCGGACAGCAGTTATTTGGGGTTTGGCCCCGGGGGGAACTACAGGCATACACGACCACCTACATGAAGGTGCACCCACGGAAAATTTACAGCGGCCCACAGAAGAAGAGAGAACACAGGGAAGCGCCAGAGAGTAACCTGTTCTGTGAAGCCCTCGTGCCCACTGTGACCGTGACAAGTCTAAAGGCCATCCTGCAGGTACAGCACACTCTCACTCTGCAGCTCTCAGTGTGTCCCCTCATTCCAGAGCTAAGCGCTATACAGGAGAGGCCAAGCCACCATAACCCTCTCCTCATCACCATCACTCCCACTCTCTCATTTCACCACCCGGCTCGCTGCAGTAGATGCTCCTTTAAAATTCTCTACCTAACTACATAAATCTTCAAATCTCTGATCTAACTAAGTTGTAAGGATCACAGCTAACAGTAGAGCTTTCTCTGTGAAGAAATAGAATAATTTCGCTGAGCTGTTTGCTGAGCTGTTTGGACACAGGCAGAGTGCATGTCCTACTGCTCTGAGATGCTGACAGACACTGATCATAAACAGGAAGGGCTGTTCTATGTAAAACGAGGTCATGTGATTTTTCCAGCCAATCGCATCCATACACATCCCAGTCATGACGTCGCACACACATCTCCCCCTGCTCTATTCTGTAAATTGATTTGCTGGCCGCCAAAATGACAGTAAGCGCCAAAAATGGCGCGATATTAATAGATTATGCACAGATTTTAACCTAAATTATCGCGTGATCTAAAAAATCCGATCAACGTAAATACCGTGCCGATTTCAACTTTGTCGATGATAATCGCTCAACACTAATGATAATCCCTACAGCTAACTTCCCCTGAAAATTTCCCTTAACCTGTCCCTGGCACCAATATATCGCTATCCCTATTCTATCTCTAAAACTAACCCGACTAGGTATCCCCTAGCCACTATTTACCCTGACACAGAGAGCTGTTCCTGCAAACAGAGACTCGTTCGGCAGAGCAGAGCAGAAACCTACACAATTACAAAACTGAGATTTTTAAAGACTACAACTAACTCTCACAGAACAATGTTAGGTTGGACAAGAAGCAACCTAGAATGCAGAACTGAAAGCAAACACTTAGATTATCATACAAACTCTCAAAACAGAACAATCACTTAAAGCGAACACTTTAATCTACACCAGCTTCCCTAGCTCATCAAGCTATATAGAGAAGATAAAACGTACTCAATCTTCTCTAACAAGTTCAAAGATGTGAACCTGTCCTGAAAATTGTTTGAGGTGGTTGTATAGCAACCGCCTCAACAAGAGATCTTATATGAAGGAGAGGAGAAAATGTCAGGAGAATATCTGCTTATTGCAGCAGTGCAGCCTTATTGTCAGCAATATGGAAGGTTGATTTGCTATCCTTGCCTTTAAGAATGTCCAGACTTAAGGGTGACCTGGGCTAAAAAGTGATTTTCTGACAAACTTCCCGTTCACTGAATTATTGTTTTTTTTTTAGAAATAATAAGTTATCTTATAACATATGCCTAAGACTAGCATTTATCAGACTGTATAATAAATGGAGATAGTACTGTTCTTTCGCTGTACTGAACTTCATAGCCAGTGTCTAAAGCCAGCCATTCAACCGAAGTGTAGCTAACCATGCATATTATATACTTGTAAGTCAAACACTCCACCCATAAATATATAAGCTCATCCCATCATACAAGTTAGATTGTCAGCCAGCTCATTTTATCAGTATTTATCCAATGTGCATGATTTAAATGAAGTGCAGGGCTGCCATTAAGTAGTTCTGAAGGACTCCCTTATGAATATTTACAATAAGTCCAGTCTTAACCCTTTCCTCTTTATTATTTTTCCTTTAGATATAATGATAAATAATTAAAACCTGTGCCCCCAGGCTTGGGGTTTCATCTGGAATCTTAGCATCCCATATGGACACCATATCTAGTGATACATGCATCATTCTCTATATGGTTGCTGGAACATAATATATTAATGCATTTCAATGATTTTGTCTGTCTGAGGCCTTATTACTAGGACAAAGATTGCTCAATCTTATAACTTTCATCCTAGTGTTCCATTTAAAAGCAGCTGTGCTCTTTGGAAAATATTTTCTGTTGCCTGCAAATGTTTGTTATGTAAAAAAAAATAGTAAGAGTGGATTACTTATCATGCCTGAGGCACAACCTTTTTGTTAGAAACTAGTAATTATATAACAAGTCTTGCCTATTACAGTACATACCTCATAGGGGGAAACGCCCACAGCGCCAGCAACATCTGCAAACAGGAACATTTACTCCAGAATCCCAAGATTTTAATTTATTTACAGCCAAACTCAAGTATGGACCACTACCCCCTGATGACAATCTTCACAATGGTGAAAACCTGTACACATTGCTGTAAAATGTGTTGGCAACAGAAAGTAGAAAAATATCCTCATTTTTAAGGCTGGACATCTCGAGGACTCTTTGAATAGCTGTGTGTACTTGGGCATATATGTTCTTGGGACATTTTTATTAATCTCGTTTTAATCAATAAAACATTTTGTTTATTAATTTTGGAAGTGGTCAGTTTTATACACATTGCCTTTTATGTCCTTTTTAATTTATTACTATTGTTATTATTATTAAGTATTTTAAAGCGCCAGATTCCAGGGCGCTGTAAATTCAAGGGGGTTACATACATTACATAAGTCAAACGAGTACAATGATAAGTGATTAATGACAATTGGTACGCCAGAGGGAGAGAGGATCCTACCCGCGAGGGCTTACAATCTACAAGGAGGGGGAAAGAGACAGGAGGTGAGGTGTAGACATGTTTGTGGAGGAAGTAGTGACAGCAAGGTTAGTGAAGGTTATAGGTAAGCCTGAAGAAATGGGTTTTCAGGTTGCTTTTGAAGGTGGTGAAAGTGGAGGAGAGTCTGATGTGTTGGGTCAGTGAGTTCCAGAGTGTGGGGGAAGCACGGAAGAAGTCTTGGAGGCAGTTGAGGGAGGAGCTGATAAGGGGAGAGCAGAGGAGAAGGTCCTGTGAGGAGTGGAGATTGCGTGAGGGGAGATATTTGGAAATTAGGGCAGAGATGTATGGAGGGGAGAGGTCATGGAGAGCCTTGTAGGTCAGGGTTAGTAGCTTGAAATAAATTCGCTGGGCAATGGGAAGCCAGTGAAGGGATTGGCAGAGAGGAGAGGCAGAGGAGTAGCGAGGAGATAGGTGGATAAGACGGGCAGCATGAATAACAACTCTTATAACCAGGGGCTTAACAGATGTAGCAACTGCCACGAGGTCCAGGTGTTTAGGGGTAGCAGTATGATAGTAACAAGTATGGTGAGGTATACACCCCTTGTATTATCAACATTATCTAACTGCATGTCCTGGTATATGTTTGTGGTCGGGAAAGCGGACAAAGGGGGTAGGTGGGTAGGGGCCCCATCCAAAAGTTTGCTATGGGGCCCAGGCTTCTCTAGTTACGTTCCTGCTTATAACTCTGTGTTGTGCTGTTCATATGTTATTCCTTCTCGAAATTACTTAATCAGTCAGCTGGGTGTTACTATTCCAGTTTTCAGAGCATCTGCACACACTGACTCTGTCAGCACTGATTGGACAATATCTGACAGGGCCAGGACACCCCCCCCCTCAGTTGGCAATATCCATCGGACAAACTGGTAATTAAATCTTAATAGGAATAACAGCGAAACCACACAAAATAGAATTAGAAGCGAAGAGGCTCCAGAACTGTTATTTCACAGGGAACACAAGAATTTACTAAAACAGTCACAGGTCCCCTTTAAGGGGTATTTATACTGTACAATCCCTTTAAATAGCCATTATAATCTACTTAGTCTCATTTCTCTTTTGATATTTCAGTTTTGATATGCGTATCAACCAGTCCCGAAACATAAATTGGCCTACTAGATGCTCCAAATTGTTATTCTATGGGAAACACTGGTATTTACTAGGAACAGCCACAGGTTCTCTTTCAGGTCTTTAGCGGTAAATGAGAGAAGAGTACATTCACTAATCTTATGTCTCCTCAGCCCTATCCAGGCTACTGAATTGCAACAGTGCTCGATAAATTACTTCTTTGATATAGTCCCGTACTCAGAAACTATTGAATAGTTTCACGTTTGGGAAAGAGTTTTGCATTTACAACCATCTTCCGTTCAGACTAATGCATTGGTGCCATGTTTCTACCTCCAGTCATTCACGAGCTGGTGGGCCTCACCAGGGTTCATTGTTGGGTGGTGTGCACTTTGGACTTTTTGTTTCCAGGTGGGATAACACAGTAATCCTTACAATAAAAAAGAGGTTATCTGGCTGAGTGCTTTCATTCAAATCCTCAATAAAAGGGAAGCCCATGTTATTGTTGTTATCTCAGCTGTGTCTGTGAGTTGGAAGAGCTGGACTGGGAATAGATGAAGTATGCCGCCTGGGGGAGTTTGTGGGGAGGGAGGAGGCTTGTCTTTCTCTTCTACCTACATGTTATTCTTGTGATAAATCCATGTGACAAGCTTGAACTTTCTCAATTGACATGTTTACAAGGAAAGTCCAGCTTTGACAGGAAAATTACGCATATCAATCACTTAACGAAGGCTTTAATGAATGGCATGCCCCCTCCCTCTCCTAATCCACCCCCCATTTCTGCCCACAAGCTGATTAACCCTTAGACTGCAATTGTACTCAAGTCATTGGCAAAGCATGAGGATCTGCTTTATACAGTAAAAAAAAGTGCACCTATTGTGCTTCTCTAAAACAACAACCTATCCCCGCCTGTTAAAGCCCTATAACACACAGGAAGCTGTTAAATACAATAGACCAGTCTTGTGATCTGTCAATGAAACAAACATTAATAGCACTGCCTAAGTCATAAAAACAATTAACTTCAAACCTTCCCATTTACCTAGAGACTTTTACACTTTAACTGGTGCTATAAACTAGTGGTCTGCACTGTTTTACAATCCCTATATCACCATAATGTTATAGTCAAAAGAAAAATAAACTTCTAATGCTTGTAAATAGTAAACTAAGCACAACTTTAAAGGGGTTGAACAGTTTAGAAAACCCGTTTTCATATATTAGGAAATGCTAAGTTAATAGAGTGGGTTGGGTTCTACAGAGCTAAGAGCTGTTATAGGGGGCATCATTTATTGTATTGTACCTGTATTATAGATGCAATACCTAGATTCCCCCGTAAAATTACTAAACCAGACCATTAAAAGGGGTAAGAGGGTGCATTTCTTACATCTGGGATATGTACAGTTAACACAAGGCAATACACCTGCCTGAGGAGTTATGACTAAGACTGTACAAGTGTTTATGAGATATTGTGACATTTATAATGACATTTTTTTTTAAATATTGCAGAGGTATATCCAGTCCCTCTATTGGTACCTACTTATCCCCTCACTTAGCAAACAGGTTCAAGCACTTAAATGAGATCGACATTTTGTTGCCAATGTTTTTGATCCAAATAAAACATCTAAAAATAACATTGGGTGTATGCAGCTTCAGGGCAAGCCTGTTTGTCTCCTCGAATACAGACTACAAAGACACCAAAATGTATTTGAGACTCTAGACATGTTTAACTTCCTACTATTTTCCCACTTTTCTGCTATTCATGGAGTAGCAAGATGAGGGGGGAAGAAGAAGTGGAGTAATGTGTGAGCAACACTGAACAACACTACACACAGGTTTTGTAGCTTGTAACACAGGTTTTTGCTGTATGCAAAAAACAGATTTTAATTAAGACTAGTTGTTTTATTGTTTTATATCAAACATAAAATGTTTGGAAAAGTAAAAAAAATGGTTGTGAATGGGTTTTTCTTTCATGTATGCTCTAGTGTGCCCTTTTATCAGACATTTTCCCATAGCCTTCTCTTTAGGAAAGGAAAATATCTGAAAAAATAAAAATTTTCAGAAAAAAATGTCAACCATAAAGGTTTTGTAGTTAGAACATTTTTATAATCCAATAAACACCACAAAATATATTTGTAATTGTAAATCTAAAATGGCAAGATCCTACTTGAAAACGGATTACAAATGGTCAAGCTTTACTTTTATCCCTTACTCCTCTCCAAAATAGTGTTGTTTCAAGTCAGGCCTTTCTATAGGGGTTAAACAGTGACTTAACTTACTGATCAACCAATAAGTTGTGCTATTTGGCTTAATTTTCCCTAGGAGGATTACCTTGTAGTTTCAGAATCAGTATCGGAGTATCTACACTCCAAAATATCGGAAGGTTAATTACCGTTTTATGAAATTGTTCTGTTCTTAAAAAAAAATGAAAAATACCACCTGATTCTCAGATGTGACTAAAGAGAGGACAACATATGTTAAAGTACAACTTTGAGAGCAAACTTTCTTTAATTATTGTTTCTTTGATTAGAACATCTTTATTATGTAAGTTTTTATGTTCGTTAATAGAATATTTTGCGCACACCAAACAACTTTAGAATATTTGATACTTCAGATAATAATCAATTGTCAATTTTTCACTTCAGTTTTTCATGTCTCTGTAAGGTGTGTTATGATGTTGCTTCATTTTTCTTCTATATTTTGAAAAACTGTTTCAATTAAAATCTATTTTGAAAAAAAAAGAAAAATATATTTGGAACAGTGGTTGATATAAAATTCACTATATGCTGATGTGGAATTTGATAATATGATATGAATAATTGGTAGGAAATAAAACTCCTATAAAGTCTCTCTCCTACATTTCAATGGTGGCTAAGAAATTCCAATTGAATGGCCCATGAAGTATCTGCTGCCAGGCGAGCTAGAGAAGTCGCAATGACACTGACAGTGGTAAGAACTGTTGACTCCCTGTACAGGGCTCATGGGGTTGAATATGACACTACAGGGGTTTTACATGTTCTCTGTGTTTTTGTGGGCTTCCTATGTAAAATGTAATGTATGCTCGATTGCAATAAGGCTATGTCTACTGCATCGGCCAAAAAATGGCCCAAAAGCGAATGTTTATTTTCCGATACAGGACCGCTGTTGTCACGCTTTGTACAAAAAACACGGTCGCTTCTCGCTTTTTTGCCATCACCCATACAATTGTATTGTATGGGAAGACATCAAGAAAAGTAAAAGCACCGGCGTATTATACAACATGTATAATACGCCGGTGCCAGAAGACGAGCTGAGAAAAGACGAGCTGTGGAGACTACAGTTCGTCTTTTCTATTGCCCCTATGGGGTTGCAGGAACGATCGTATCTTCGGCGCTTTTAAAAAACTAAAAGCACCAAAAATACAATCGTAATCTTGTGCAGTGGAGACATAGTGTAAGTGTGAGGAACTGCGGAAAATGTTGGTGATCATTAAATGCAATACGCATTTTTGTCAACCGAACAATTAGATGCTTGTGACTACTTATACTTGTATAGATCATAGAAATGAAAGCATCAGAATAGAGCTGGGTACACTGCTGAACACCTTCCTGTTTACAGAGAAAGTGTTCCATCTTCTATCAAAAGGTTCTAACTTATAGAACAGTCAGATACATTCTGCTATCTCTTTGCTCCACTAACGCACCCTCAAGAGGGGCAGGTATGACTGGAGTATTAATTAAAGGGGTTGTATCATTTCATTAAATGGCCTTCAAAATAAGGGGACAGTAAAAACAAGCAACTTTGCAATTGGATGTCATTAGCAAAGCTGTCTTGTTTTCACAGTCTCCCTTATCTTCATTTTCTGTGAACAAACTTCTACAGTGCTGGTCGGATAGTCGGATCCCACCTGCCTCCTCATTGACACTGCAGCTGCCTCTATAATCAGAAAACAGCAGAATTGTGCCACGGTGCCTTAATTCTCCTGTGTGTAAGAGGCCGACAAAAATTTCACTCTATACAGCTAAACTGCAGCTCATCGACACTGCAGCTACTGCTACAATTAGAAAACAGCAGAATTTTGCATCGATGCCTTATGTAAACATGAAGGGAGACGGATCTGTGCTCTGGATGGATTCAACTGTAGCAAACCTCCAGATGTGAGAGATCAGTGTTAAGTTCATAGAAGACTGTTTAGACTGAATGCAGGCCTGTGGTATGTAAACAGCTCTTACAAAATAAAGACTGCATAGGGAGAGGACAGTGATATGTGGAGGGGGGGGACACACCGTAGCGAGCATGAACAGTGAAGAGGGGATGATGTCACCCCCTTTAGTTAAGAAACACCCAGCTGGGAGGGGAAGAAATGCCCCTGGATTTCAGGAAGTGAGTGCATCAAGCTTCTAGAGAACAGCCCAACTGAAGAATCGATACATCCCCTTTAAGTTGTCTCAGATTTATTTGTAAGCTTTAATTATGTCATTCATTAATAAAAGTGAAGCTTTAAAGGTGAAGTTTTAATCTGTCGCCATTTCCACTCATCATTCCGATCCAGCTACTGGTGCTCTTTATCCTACCATTGATGTAATAAGAATATAGTCTTGCCTTATCACTACTTTGCATTTCCACAGTTTACCAATTCCACTTCTGTTGCCTGAAGGGAACTACCTATGCAGATAACCAGACTAACCCCTAACCCTGATACCATTCCCTGAACACATATCTCATCAGGGATTCTTGTAACCTCTATTTCATAGTGTTTCTTGTAACCTCTATAGCTCATCAATTACAAATGGATTAGTCACTTTATTTGCTCTTCATTTACAAGCTCATGCCGCCTTCCCAGATTACTTACCATATGTACAAACGGAGATGGAAAATCAACTTATCCATCGCCATTTACCCTCTCTTCACTTGTGGTCGATTTCGTCTATCACACAAATATAATATTTTGCTGATATCCTTTTATGATAAAAAAAAATCATATAAATACCACATAGTGTTTTTAATAGGCACATTGGGTGATGGTCCCATAGTTAAACCGTTCTAAGACTTGTAAGTGTATCATAAACCTGATTATTTCCTTCTACTCCTTGACCCGTTACAAGCCTTAAACTTCAGCCTTTTTATTAGACAAACTGTTTGGGGTGTTGTATTGAACCAGGTAGACTGGTATAAACCCGCCTCCCTCCATCTTGTTTTTTAGGTTTTATCATTGTGTTCTTTTTAGGGACACCTCATTGGATCTTTTACCTCTTGAATCTCTAATGCCCCAACCTATTCAGGATATAAAGGTCCTTTCTCAATGCAAAAAATCTTTAGCATCCATAGCTCAGACTTGTGTATTATAGGCTGAATTATGGAGCCTCGTTGACCTTGATTGGACATCCCATTGAATTACTATGTCTAAGAAGTATCCCCACCATCTAGCTCTTCAAACCATTACATTTCACTTATCCCAGGATGACATATATGAGACAGACCTAAAACATTTTCTCATTATGGGTATTTCATTTTTGCTTTCCACAAACTTCTTTCTGTTTGACGGAGACTGCCATCTTTAACTTGAAGGAGTTCCGATGGAGGCTACCTTTTCCCCATCTCTCGCCAATTTATATATGGCGTGGTGAGAGAGGATTTATGTTTTCTCAGAGATTAACCCTTTTGGAGCCAGTGTTGTCTGGTATGGGCACTATATCGACGACCGCTTGATTGTTTGGGGTTGCGATGTGGCGTCCGTACCAGGTATGGTCACATATTTCAACCAGAATAATTTAAACGTCAAATGTACTTTTTCACATAATCCTGAAAGTACCCTGTTTTTAGATATTTTTTTTATCAGTTAGGCATGATAGGGTGCATACTTCCCTATATATACCAGAGCGAAACGCTCATGCTTTACACAATAAGCATACGATCAGGAGATCCTCGTTATTGGACACTTAAGCGAGCTAGTGAAAAACGTAAAAATTTAATACAGGGTGAACTTTTGAAAGGAAAAAAGGAACCAATCAAAATTAATAATGACAATGTAGTTTTTTCTACCCCATATAGTTCTAGGGAATATAGTCTAGGAAAGCTTTGCAGGGAAGCGTTTTGGATTTTAGAACTCAATGCCTGGAGACCTAAGGGAATGAATTACCGAAACGACCTTATGTAGTTTTATTAGAGTATATTATAATAATTTTCTATAGCCTGACATAAATGTAGTTTGTGTTTTTGCCTTGTCTTTTCCACATATGTAAATTGATTCAAGCTGATTTGTTCTTATGGTTTTTTTAAATGGAACCTGTAGAAGGTGTTCTGTAGCTGTGATCAACAAAGTGACCATGTCAGTGTACCATGCACGCCACTGTGTTCATGTATTTTAAAGGATAACAAATAAAATATTTGGATTTTTAATGAACCCTTTACTCCACTTTTTCTATTGGATTTTTGTTTGTGTATGCAGTCTCAAGCCGTAACCGACAACTTAGGAGACCGGGTGAAAAGGAACTGCTTAACATAATGGCATAATGGCAATCGGGTAAGCACTTTTTCTTATTATAAATGTATGTCAAAGAAGCCCTCGGTTGCTTCTCCTGCTATATTCATGTGTTATTGAAGGACATTGGGGATTTCAGTTGTTTTCTGTTGAATCATCAGCATATTTCCCCAAATTTTAAGCAGAGTAGTAGCTATCAGGGATGTCCGGTTAGAAGTCCCACACTGTTACCTTAGATGTTCCAAAGACCTCTTTACACAGAAGAAGACCGCAGTGTAATGAATAACACATTGCATTAAGTTATTTTGCACTATGACCAATAATCTGAATGAGTAACTGGCTTATAGCGTAATACAGGTGCAGAATTACAGGCACATTGCACATGGTTCCATAATATGGCCATTGTATGAGAATTAAAGGGGTTATCCACTTTATCTTTTTTTTATTATGTATATAATATAAAATAATACAATTATCTAATATACATGTAGGCTCCTAGCTACATGTATTCTGTGATTCTTAGCAGCCATTACTATGGAAGGTTACTTTGGAAGGTTACAGATGAATAAATGAACAGTTAGTATGTCCCTGCACACTTTTCGTAATTGAAGATTGGTTTTTTTTTTTTTTTTTTTTTCCATATCACTTTCAATATTTTTAAATAATTCTTAAGTCCTGCAGTTTTTCACTTTGCCCACTAAGCCTAATAATAGGTCTGACAACTTCCTGTTCTGTAAAGAAAGTATTCGCAGTTGACTGCTCATTATCAACACAAAGAGGTCAACTGAAAGTAGACACCTGTTTGAATTGATAACACAGGATCCACCAGTCACAAGATGAGATAGTCACAGTTTCACACGCCCTTTCACCTGCCAGTGATTTCTTCCAGGTCACAAGCATGACTAAAAACTCTCCTATAGAAGTGAATGGGACTGAGGTCAGTCTTAAGTCTCCTATGTGCAAGAAGTTACTGTAATGCATATCTCAGGCTGCTGTTAAAGCTGTGAAAACAAGGCCTAGTGGCCAAAGTGAAAAAAGCAAGGCTTAAGAATTTTTTAAAAATATTGAAAGTGATATGAAAAATTAAAAAAAAAAACGACCAAAAAATTCCCAAAAATGTGTTTAATATATAAAAATGGGAGTTAAACAATGACTCATTTTGATGATACATTCCCTTTAACACCCAGAGTTTCTGGATGCATCCTGTAGAGAGCTATGTGCATACCTTTTATTTTAAGGAGGACGTGTTGTATTGCACAATCATAGGTCTAAAAATCATTGTTGTTTTTTTCTTCTTCTTGTGTACTTCTTTAAACTAGTTAATTGAATTATTGTTCTTGCAGTCATGTTATTGTAATTCCTAACAAAAATTGTGGACAAAGTTTTTGTTTCGCTATGAGCTATAAATAGAGAAGCATAATGGATTTATTGTCTGAATGTTGATGTGACATCATTAAAATTATTAAAGTCACACTAGTGAAAAAATCCCCTCCCTCCAGAGTTAACACTCTGTCCCATTTTCTATAATAATTACAGAAAACCTGCAAAACATTCTGCTTCGCTTTTTCCCATAGACCAGCGCTTTTTCTTACGTGGCACGGTTACGGGGGACTGTCACGGCGGCGGCCGGGGCCATTCCCCTGTCTTTTCGTTACTGTCTCCAGGCGCCAAGGGTTTAATTAACCTGCCTGCTCATTAGCATGCCCGTGGAGTATGCCAGGAGGTATGGGGTCCCTGATTATTTTGTGCAAGAGTCTCAGCCAATTACATCCCCTCTACAGAAGGCTATTAATCAATTCTTTAGTACGATGGCAAATTTTAAGATATCAGATAGCAAGAGGTCAGGAAAAAAAAAAAAAAAAAATATAATATAAAAAAAAAGAAAATATATAATGGGGTGAGGGGGTAAAAAAAAAAAAAAAAAAACAATACTAATATGTCACTGTCACAGCAGAGGCGCAGGCGTTTAGAGATTGTATGAAGTAAAGCCAATGTAGTGAAAGAACGTGGATGTACTCTACAGATCAGATTGACTGCTCATTAATGAGATGTGCCTTAGACTTCTCCTGTGGGTCATTTGGAAAAAAAATCTGCTAGATACTCAAACTCTGAAAACCAAATCCCTACATGATAACAAGTATATGAAAATCACTGCAAACCGGCTTATCTTAGCAATGTCCTTTTCAATCAGAAGATCATAGATTTTAGTCTGTCTTGTTAACCTGTCAATGTCATTCCCTTAGGCTTTACATAGTATGTACTTTACTATATAATGTTATTGTGATTATGGAACAGATATCACACCAAGGAAAGAAATTACAGTTGTACAATGAAGAGTAATGGAACCATGAAGAAAAATTACGAGGTCAATTAACACTGACTTATTGGTTACTATTACGAATGGGAAGTACTGGGGACATGGGTCAGTCATAGCCCATCAACATATGCACTGGCCTGTTTTTATTGCATTGATTTCCTCTAGGTTATTTCAATTCTTGTGAAACATACTGAGTGCGTAATTAAAATTGGGGTTGTCACCATAGACATTTGGAACATATGTAAATATTGTATTATATCTTTTAATGGGACAACACTGAAGTTATGGTACTTTGATACAACGTAAAGAATAAGCAAGACAGTCTGGTAATACATATAAATTTGGTGTGCCCTCATAATAACTCAACATATAGCCATCAATGTCTAAACCACTGGCAAAAAAGTGAGTACAACCCTAAGTGAAAATGGACAAATTGTGCCCAGTTTGCCATTTTCCCTCCACAGTGTTTCAAAGTTTCATTAGTTGTAAGGATAAAAAAAAAGACAAGTCGGCCATCTATTCAGCCTGTTTGTGCTAAGCTTGTTGATCCAGAGGAAGGCAAAAAACCCCAATGAGTAGAAGCAATTGTCCTACATTTTGAGGGAAAAATTCCTTCCTGACTCCAATCGGCAACCAGAAAAACCCTGGATCAATGACCCCTCTCCTGAATCCTAGTCACATAACTTGTTATATTATTACGCTCCAGAAATGATCCAAACCCTTTTTGAACGCGGTTATTGAATTCACCATGACAAGTCCCCCTGGCATAGAATTCCAAGTCTCACTGGCTCGTTACAGTGAAAGAATCCCTTTCTATGTTTATGTAGAAACTTTCGTTCCTCTAGACGAAAAGGATGCCCTCCTTGTTCTAGATACAGCCCTGTGTATAAATAAATCTTGGGAGAGACTCTTATATTGACCTTTGAGTGTTTTAAACATAATTTATTATGTCCCCCCGAAGCCTTCTTATCTCTAAACAAATAACCCTAAATCTTGGCCAATCTTTCTGTGACTGTATTCCACCCAGTCCTGTTTATTATTTTGTTGCCCGCCTTTGACTGGTTCAAGCTGTACAATGTCTTTCCTGTGCACTGTGCCCAAAACTGTACACAATATTCCTCATGTGTGGTCTAACCATGACTGTATAATGGGAGAATATGTTCTCATCATGTGCTCTATGCCCCTTTTAATGCTCCCCATGATCCTATTTGCCTTTGTCTGCTGCTGCCTGACACCTGGCTGCTACAATTAAGTTTACTGTCCACCAGATTCCAAGTCCTTCTCCATGTCACTTTGTACCCAGTGTTTTCCATTTACCATGTAATCATGTAATGGATTTCTCTTCCCATGTGCATAACCTTGCATTTTATCAGTGTTAAAAACCTCATCTGCCATTTCCCTGCCCAGGCCTCCAACGTATCCAGATCCCTTTGTAAATAACATATTATCCTCTATTGTGTTGATTACTTTACAGGCTTAGTATCGTCTGCAAAGATCGATATTCTACTGTGTATTCCCTGTGTAAGATCATTAATGAACATGTGAAAGAGGATAGGCCCAATACTGACCACTTGTGTAGCCCCACTAGTAACAGCGATCCATCTGAGTATGTACCTGGTAATTACTACCTCTTTGTTTCTATCAGTGACCAGTTACTTACCCACTTGCACACATTATTCCCCCAGTCCAAGCATTTTCTCATTTTTTATTACCAACCTTTTATGTGGCCCGTAGCAAATGCCTTTAAGAAAAATCTAGATATATGACTTGCTGTGCCTCACCCCGATCCAGTCTAGCACTGACTTCCTCATGAAGCAGATGAGATTAGTCCTGACAGACCGATTCCTTCATGAACCCATGCTGAACTGCGTTTATACATTTATTGTTCAGTGAGATACTCCAGAAAGCATCTCTGAAAAAACCTTTCAAACATTTTACCTACAACAGAGGTTAAGCGTACCGCCTATAGTTTCCTGGATCACTTTTTGACCCTTTTTTTGAATATTGGCACACATGTTGCTATGCGGCCAATCCTTTGGACATATACCCCGTTAATTTAGACAGTCCATGAATATAAGAATAGGGTCCTATCTATGACATCACTAACTCCCTTAGGACACGTGGTGTATGCCATCGGACCTGGGTATTGTCTAATTAATCTTCCAAAACGGAGCTGCACTTCTTCAGGGTTATGACAAGAAACTTTTAAGTTGGAGTTTTTACCACATCACCGTTCAACAGGAAGGTCATGCCTCCTCGTAAAATACAGTGGAGAAAAAAGTGTTAAATACGTTTGTCTTTTTCTCATCGCCCTTTACTGTCCTCTCCTCATATTTTTCAAAAGGGCCCAACATTTCTGTTATCAACTTTTTAATATATATATAGTTAAAAAATAATTTTGGGTTAGATTTACTTTCAATAGAAATATGTCTTCCGTCTCCAGCTTTGCTTCTTTTATCTTTCATATTACACACTTTATTTTTTTCCTCTATAGCTTCTTAGTGCCTCTTCACTGCCCTCCTGGTTTATTAGGTGAAACGCTTTCGTTTGGTTTTTTATTTCGTCTTTTAAATCCCTGTTGATCCACATTGGGTTTTCCTGTTTCGATTTTTTTTATTACCCTAAGGAATGTACCTCCACAGTGTAGCCTAGGATGTTTTTAAAAATACCCAATTATTATTAGTTCTGCCAATATTTAAACCCATTGTCCCAGTCAATACGGTTTAGGGCCTACCTACAGCAGAATAAAATAGCCTTCCTAAAATTCAGTGTTTTGTGGCTCCTTGACAAAAAACTCTAGTGAAATTTATTATTTTATGGTCACTATTTCCCTAGGTGCCCCTCAACCTGAACCGTTGGTTAACTCTGTCAGTCTATTAGTTTAATATTAGGTCTAGAAGGGCCTTTCCTCTAGTCGGTTCCTGCACCATTTGGCAAAGGTAATTATCATTAGTTATTGACAAAAACCTGTTATGTTATGTGACTCATTAGTGTTACAAGGTCTCAGATGTAAAGGAGGAGCAGGTGTGTTAAATATAGTGTCATCGCTCTCAAAATGGTCACTGGAATTCCAACATGACCCTTCATGGCAAAGAACTGTCTGAGGATCTGAAAAAAAGAATTGTTGCTCTACAAAAAGATGGCCTAGGCTATAAGAAGATTACCAACAACTTGAAACTGAGCTGCAGCACGGTGGCTAAAACCATACTGCGGTTTAATAAGTCAGGTCTACTCAGAATAGGTCTTGCCGTGGATAACCAAAGAATGTGAGCGCATGAGGTCAGCGTCATATCCAGAGATTGTCTTTATAAAATAGATGTATGAATGCTGCCAGAGGTTAAAGGGGTAAGTAGTTAGCCTGTCGATGCCCATATTATACGCCACACACTGCATCAAATTGGTCTGCATGGTTGTCCTCCCAGAAGGAAGACTCTTCTAAAGATGATGCACAAGAAAGCCCGTAAACAGTTTGCTGAAGAAAAACAGGTTAAAGAGAACCTGTCACATAGGTTATGCCCCTTGCTGAGGACAGAACAAGCTAGTGTCAAAAATGCTGTTTCCAGCTCTGTGTCCCTTTTTCTGTAAGATGCTGTACTTTTCGAGTATTTAATGCTCAAATCTGCAATTTTCAGCCAGAAAAGAGTCATTCAAAGAGTCAGGTTTTTTTTCAAACCTTGCCCATCTGAGGCTAGCCCCGCCCACCTCAACTGATAAACCTATTACTTTGAATAGGTAGAAACCTGTGAATAACTGACAGGTGGGCGGGACTAGCCTTTGGTGGGTGGGGCTAACACCTGCTCATGAATAATATTTGAGGGCTAAATGCTCTAAAACTACAGCATCTTACAGAATAAGGGACACAGCACTGGACACAGCATGTTTGACAGTAGCTGTGGTGCTGTCCTCAGCAAGGGGGGCATAACCTATGTGACAGGTTCTCTTTAAGGACATGGATTACTGGAACCAAGTCCTGTGTCTGATGAGACCAAGATAAACTTATTTGGTTCAGATGATGTCAAATGTGTGTGGTGGCAACCAGGTGAGGAGTATGAAGACAAGTGTGTCTTGTCTACTGTCAAGCAAGGTGGGAGTGTCATGGTTTTGGGCTGCATGAGTGCTGCCAGCTGTGAGGAGCTACAGTTCATTGAGGGAACCATGAATGCCAACATGTACTGTGACATACTGAAGCAAAGCATGATCAACTGGGCAGCAGGGCAGTATTCCAACATGATAACGACCCAAAACACCTCCAAGACGACCACTACTTTGCTAAAGAAAATGAGGATAAAGGTGCTGGACTGGTCAAGTATGTCTTCACATCTAAACCCTATTGAGTATCAGTGGGGCATTGTCAAACAGAAGGTGGAGGAGCGCAAGGTCTCTAACACCCACCAGCTCTGTGATGTCATCATGGAGCAGTAGAAGAGGATTCCAGTGGCTGTAGCCTGTTAATCTCTAGTGAGCTCAAAGCTCAAGAGAGTTAAGGCAGTGCTGGAGAATAATGGTGGCCACACAAAATATTGACACTTTGGGCGACATGTATGAACAGGCTTTACGCCTGTTTTTTGGCGTATACTGCGCCTCCCGGCCCGAATCCCCCTGTCGGACGCGGGGATTCAGTGTTAGGCGCAGCGCTCGCCACTTTCAACTGCGCCCCGCATGAAGGGGCGGGCAATGGGCGCGGTGTGGGCGCGGGGTAGGCGTTCCGGGGCGGGACGCACCGCGCTCGTATACTCCGAGGCATGTACGATGGCGAGTCGGAAAAGCGAGGCGCAGTGCAGCGCTCGGCAACTCCGACAGGCAGAGCTGGTTTATTTTGGTCTAAATGCTCCGGCAGAGGCGAAGTGAAGCAGGATCGGAACATGCGAGGAAGCAGATAGAAGATCGCGACAGAAATCTCGGCGCTCCGCTCCGTGCAGCAGAAGTATGATTCCGAAAATATTGCCTTTATAAAGGCGGAAAACAGTGTCAGAAAAGAGCTGAACATAAAAAATAAACCTAATTTTAAAAAAATCACTTTCCTAAACTCTAGAACGGCGCAATATCAAGAATTATGATATTGTAAATTGCCGGGAAATACAGTAATTCAAATTCTGAAACCTATTCTCATTGGTCGGCATAAACCGGCCAATCAGAATAGGAGCGACAGTGAACCATTAAAACCTATGGGGAAGGATTGACCAATCAGAATCAAAGGTGGGACAGTTCAAAATACAGTAAAAATGCTGAAAAAAGCTGATTGGTTAAGCTACCGGGGACTTGGCTAGCTCAGCCAATCAGAATAGGAGCGACAGAGACCCATTAAAACCTATGGAGAACTATTGACCAATCAGAATAGGAGCGACAAAGACCCGTTCTAGTCTATGGAGAAGTTTAGACCAATCAGAATCCACGGCGGGATAATTCAAAATACAGTAAAAAGACAGAAAAGAGCTGATTGGCTGAGCTAGCGGGTGCTTGGCTATCCCAGCAAATCAGAGCGCGAGCTACTTCTCCCATTATAGTCTATGGAGAGATGGGCGCTCTGAAATCTCGGCGCTCTGCGCCGTGCGGCATGAAGTATTAATAAAAAAATGATTTTTATTAAATGTAAAACATTATCAGATAAAGAGCCGAACCCTTCTTTACAAATAAAGCAGTTAAAATCCCGAACAACGCGTTTGTCGCCGAGACCGGCGCTACATAGGGAATTGCAATAGAGAGAATCGCCGGGAAATACAGTAATTCAAATTGTTTAAGCTATTCTCATTGGTCGGCATAAACCAGCCAATCAGAATAGGAGCGACAATGTCCCATTATGACCTATGGAGGAGAATTGACCAATCAGAATAAGAGCGACAATGTCCCATTATATCCTATGAAGAAAAATGTACCAATCATATTCAAAGGCGGGACAGTTCAAAATACAGTAAAAACGCAGAAACGAGCTGATTGGCTGAAGCGGCGGGGGCTCGTCCAGCTTAGCCAATCAGAGCACGAGCTACTTTCTCATAGAGTTCTATGGGAAAAAGAAATTCTGAGCGCGCTCTGTGATTGGCTAAGTTAAAAGAGGCGCCGTTATTTGGACCACTGGGAGAGCGAGCGACGCTCCTATGGGTTTTCTAATGCAATCTGGTATAAAAGTGTACATGGCCGAAATCAAATTCTAAGACTACAGAAGTTGTCCTGATGTGTATATAAAACGAATGATAATATGGGGGTAACGAAAAAAAAATATTAAATCAATAAAATCATGTTTATTTCTTTATTTTCGTTGCACCCATACTATTGATCTTTGGATAACGAAAATAAAGAAATGTATGTATGTATGACCGCACTACCTCCGGCGCCGAATCATAGGTGCAGCGCCGCACTGCGCCTAAGTCCTGCACTGTGCCTAACACACAGGCGAGGCGCGGCGGACTTTACATGCTATGTATGAGCGCGCCCCGGCCCCGACATAAATCAGGCACAGCTTTAATAAACAGCAGCATACAATGAAACCTGCATATTTCTATGTACACTCACCGGCCACTTTATTAGGTACACCATGCTAGTAACGGGTTTTACCCCCTTTTGCCTTCAGAACTGCCTCAATTCTTCGTGGCATAGATTCAACAAGGTGTTGCAACGATGCTCAATTGGTACCAAGGGGCCCAAAGAGTGCCAAGAAAATATTCCCCACACCATGACACCACCACCACCAGCCTGAACCGTTGATACAAGGCAGGATGGATCCATGCCTTCATGTTGTTGACGCCAAATTCTGACCCTACCATCCGAATGTCGCAGCAGATATCGGGGACTAAATCAGACCAGGCAACGTTTTTCCAATCTTCTACTGTCCAATTTCGATGAGCTTGGGCAAATTGGAGCCTCAGTTTCCTGTTCTTAGCTGAAAGGAGTGGCACCCGGTGTGGTCTTCTGCTGCTGTAGCCCATCTGCCTCAAAGTTCGCCGTACTGTGCATTCAGAGATGCTCTCTGCTTACCTTGGTTGTAACGGGTGGCTATTTGAGTCACTGTTGCCTTTCTATCAGCTTGAACCAGTCTGCCCATTCTCCTTTGACCCTCTGGCATCAACAAGGCATTTCCGCCCACAGGACTGCCGCTCACTGGATGTTTTTTCTTTTCGGACCATTCTCTGTAAACCCTAGAGATGGTTGGGCGTGAAAATACCAGGGATCAGCAGTTTCTGAAATACTTAGACCAGCCCTTCTGGCACCAACAACCATGCCACGTTCAAAGGCACTCAAATCACCTTTCTTCCCCATACTGATGCTCGGTTTGAACTGCAGGAGATTGTCTTGACCATGTCTACATGCCTAAATGCACTGAGTTGCCGCCATGTGATTGGCTGATTAGAAATTAAGTGTTAACGAGCAGTTGGACAGGTGTACCTAATAAAGTGGCCGGTGAGTGTATATTACACACTGGCATACATAACTATACTAAGTAAAAGTCGCTACAACAATACAAATCTAAAATAAAGTATTGTTAAAAAAATATATACAAACAGAACTTTTCAAAATAAAATGTGTTTGATTTAACATATATATAATGTCTGTATATCACCCTCACATATTTTGTATCCTCATAACCATGACAACGTGTACTAAAAATGTACACTTTTTTTTTAGGTAAGCTATGAACAGCTGAAGAAAAAACAAGCAGAATTTTTTTTTTTTACACTTGTTCCCTTAAAGTAAAATCCTGAAAATTAAATGCTTACGTTTATGTAACCCACAATGGTATGGACAGGAGAAAAATTGCATTCATTGTTGCTTAATCACAAGGCATTATGGGAAAGGGGCTGAGACGCCCACAGCGCCCTCTGTTGGTTGTAACAAATCCTCAATTTGCTTTTGACCCACCGAATCTTGCGAAAGCAAAAAGGATTTTAGCCAAGCCACTATCTCTCATCTACAGACAACGCTGTTTCGGGATTTTTGTCCCTCTTCAGTGCAGAGCAGAGAAGATACTGGCTTGGCTGGGTGGGAGGCATCGGGTAGCTCAGTAAGGGAAGATCTCTCGTTAGGGAGAGCAACGAACGAACGGGTTGTAGAGTTTGTTTTGCCTTTTCGCCCTCTACTTAGCATCTGCATATCACAAGGCATTATGGGAAAGGGGCTGAGACGCCCACTTATATTTATCTCAAGATTTTGTACAATATTTACTAAATTCTTATTCAATGTTTTATGGACAATTATGCTTTGTGTACATTAGGTAGTCACAGGCCTTGGTCCAATGTCCAGTTCTGCATCTTCTCAAATAGAAAGTAAACACATTTTGCATATTTGTGTTGTGGAATATCTCTTATCCAGTAGACACATGAGTCATTTTGTTTTAGCCCTACTGTGCCCATGGTTATGGTGACCTGAAAAACTCATGTATCTTACTCTCAATCAGGCAAATCAGTTACTGAAATGTAACTAGAATGGAACTAAAGAAACAAAGCACAGAGAAGATTCAAGACAATGCCTACAAAGTAATAGAACACTAAAAACCTAAAGGGGTATTTCCATTTCAAATATTTGTGGCATATTGATTGGATATGGCATAACATCTGAAAGATGCGGGTCCTGTACTCCTCCTGTATCGGTGTGGAACAGCAAGGTGACGGCTTTCATCGTTCATTTCAATGGGAGTTCGAAGAACACTCACTCAGCTGTATTCAGAACTCCCATAGAAGAGAATGGAGAGAGTCACACAAACATTATGACCGCTCTGTTCTGCACATAGGAATATGGAAGGCCCATAAACCTGCACCTATCAGATGCTTATTTCATATCCTGTCAATATGCCATGAATGTCTCAGATGGGAAAACCACTTTTATATGCCAAGGTGTCTAAAGGGCCTTTCACATGTAAACAAGGGATGTGCTGCCGACAATTATTAAAGTGAGCGGCCTCAAGAATGATCATAAATGATTGTTTGTGGGGCCATTCACCCTACAACTAGTTTGCAGTAAGAAGGCTCCTTTAAAGAAGCTACTTGTAATAAGCTGATCTGCACTCCAATAAGAGGAGCATTATTGTCTCTTGTGATCAGTGAAAAATCTAATTCACAGACCTTGGTTGAGAATGTCTCTGCCAATCTATCCTGCTTTCATGAGAAAATATATATCTCTCGAGTAAATAAACAGAGTACTACTTATTTTTTTTAAGGGTTCATGCTTACTAGTATGGAACTTTTAGTATGATGCCATCAGCCTTAATGCATTGTTGTACAGGTTGCTTCAGAATCCATGTGTATGAAGATATTCTAGTGAAGAACACCTCCATTCATGGAGGCTGATGGAGCATGCCATGTTTTTTTCTCTGTCAGTCTCTCTCGGAATCCAACAGAGAAAAACATTTAATGCCAATGTAAAAAAATTATAGAGGTAGAGTACAGAGCTCATTTACCATATATAACAGAGCCCTAACATAGAGCACCAGGGTCAGAGTACCAATGCTAACCCCTGACTACCACCACCAACAACTAGAATTGAGCCTCAGAACTAGAACATGGAACAATGGAAGGAGGTGAGCTGGTCTCATGAATCACATTTTTTTACACCATGGGCATGGCTAGGTAGGCACGTGTCACCCGGGGATGAGATGGCACCAGGTTCCTTTAGCGAAAAAGGAAAGGAGGCAGAGACTGTGTGATGATCTGGGCAATGTTTGGTGGAAAATCTTGTTCTATCTACCCGAACAATATTACTGACTGAACTGAGCCAAGATAGCAGTAGTATTCCCTAATCACAGTGACCCCTTCCAGCAAGATGAAGTGTCTTGCACACTGAAAACATTGTTAAGAGATGATTCAAGGACCATGACAGAGTTCAAGGCATTGACTTTGTCTCTAAATTACTGAACTCTCAATCCACTTTATGGATGTGCTGCAAATAAGTCCAAACAATGAGGACTCACCTCGCAACCTACAAATTTCATTGTTAATGTCTTGGTGCCTGACACGACTGGACACCTTTACACCAGGGCCATCCTAACAGCATCATAGACCCCTCTGACAAGGCAGCGCACTGGACCCTGTCTACACAACCACCCACAGGAACACAAATGTAAAGTATTGCTAAAATGAAAATGAGATTTCAATGTTGACGCAGGTGATTGGAAATTAGTGTTAAATTCAGGTTTGTGGATTAATTAACTTGGGGCACCTATGCTTGTGGGGCCTTCAGAGAATTGCCCAGCATGCCAAGTAATAAGGTGGTACTGCCTTTCAGGTTTTGTGGAGTCCATGCTTTGATGGGTTATAGAGGTTCTGGTAATACAATACATGGAAATCTCCAAAGAAGCATTTATGCTATCTACAATATATGAAAAAACTTTGAGATTCTTAGTTCACATGTTTTTGTTCAAAAAATGCTTAAGCCACCCCCGGCTTCAACGGGATCTCAAAGCGGGTGGTCCTACGCTATTCTTACCTCTCACTAGAGTCATACAGACTTCTCATTGGGTCAAAAAACCTCCATAATCCAGAGAGAAAAAATTAAAAAAAGCACCAGCCTTGCTAGCATAGTGCACCGATATAACAGCCTGTGAAAGTGGGTGGGGTGCAGCAAACCAAAATGGAGGCATTCATTCCTTCCAATATAGGTTAAAAGCAATATGTGCCAAATACAACATATAGTTCTGCACAAAAAAAAACATCTCTGAAAAAACACAATGCGAACCTGGGTGCCACTGGCATGGTTGCGGCACATATATACATACACTGATTGAATCCAGGTTTTTAAGAAGGTATAGAAAATGGAAGGATCACATTCTCGAATGGACCACGAGAAAAATGTCCTCATACAATATCAAGCCGTTCAGATCCTTGACATGATGGCGTATGTACTGTGAATGCTACTCAGGCACATGGAGTGTATGGCTAGTTTTATTAGGCAGTATCTAAAAGGTTAATATTTTTGAGAGGTTGCTAATAATTGCCGATTAAGGATGACTTCCTGTCTGCACCCTCACAATCATCCATACAATGCGTCTGGTGGATAACATCCTAAGAGCATACAACCTTGTTTATTTGCACTCCTACCCTTTCTCCTGACACAAGGTCCTATAACAAATTCCTGTTCTTCCCACGGCCCCTCCACAGGGTTATAAGACATTAAATTAGCTAAATCAAAACTGCATTAAGGGTGTATTTACTTGTTCACATAGCAGAACAGAGATCGCTCTTTGAAGCTAATTGAAGTAAAATATTTGTTCTGAAGAGCTGCAGATACAGAGAGCAGGGCGTCGGAGCTGCGGCTTCAATTAAAAGCATTACTTGTGAATAACAAAATACTACAGAGCAGTACACTAGAACAACAAAGGTTAATGGGAAAATTTCAACCCTGCCCGGAAACACTAAAAGAGTTGCTTGAAAAAGTGCAAACTTACATTTGCAATTAACAGATCAGAAAAATGTGGAAAATGCAAGGTTACAAAGACACAAAGCAAAATGCAGATGATATCACAAAGGAGGGAGGTGTAGAGGCTGCTGCTACTCCTACATGGGAAGATAGGCTTTTCTGGTATTATCACAGAACTATGGTGATATCATCAGCTTAACACAGTAGTAGTCATAGAAAATAAGTTAGTTTTTATAGTGTATATGTGACTCCTACAGATTCATGACCCTGAGTAGCGCCTACCCTTTCCTGGCCCCCGGCCAATATCCCCATCCCACCGCCTCCCAGAACCCCCTCCCCCTTCCCTAAGAGGACCTGAGACAGAGGTTGGATGAAATTGGCCACAGCAACCATTTTATTAACAAACAAACAGTAAACCAAATATACACAACCATTTCAAAATGAGCAGGTAACCCAATTACCCATTTGGCCTAATCCACAAAGAACCAATTGGGGCTGAGGTCCTTGGAGTTAAGATGTCCAAGCAAAACCAGGTCTGGCGTAGACTTCACACTGCTTTTCTCTACATATTACTCCCAGCCGTCACCCCCGGCTTCAGGGCATCAAATGCCACCTCAGGTGGCTAACCACTCACCAGCTCCCAAGCACCATGCCCTGTGGAGCCCTCCACCTCCACCAGACCGATCCATACAAACTGGGAGCCAAGCATAACCTGAATCCCCCACTCCATTACACCGACTCCAAGGACCCCTTCCCCGCCGCTACTGTGACGATCAAAACCAAGAGCACAAAATATCCCAACCGGGCCCCAACCCAAGCAACCTCTTCACCCCAAACAAAGGGGTGCTGCCTCGTTGCTGCCTCCTGCGCGACTGCTTCCCGCGCGGCGCGAGTCGCGTCTTTATATCCCGTGCCCCCCCGCACGCCGCGCTCCCCCGTTCCCCTAACTGCCGCACGTACTTCCGGCGTGCCGGGTCATGAGGGGGCCTCCCCCTAGGGCTGCAACCCCCGTGTCCGGCCCCGGACTTGTTTCTCTATACCAGGAGGGCGCAATAGACGGCCAAAGGATTTCTGTCAACCTGCAACTGTCAGATGTAAGAACAGTGCGGCCGAAGTGCATGGAGGTGCCCTCTCCATTCATTTTATGGGAGTTCTGAATACAACCAAGTGCACTTGCTTGGCTGTATTTGGAACTCCCATAGATGTAAATGGAGACAGCCACACATGCATGACATTTCCATTCTCTGTTGCAGGACCATTAAGAGGTTCTATAGCAAAGCCAGCTGAACTTCAGCAATTCTTCCATGTAAAAGTGTGGAGGGTACATGAACCTTCTTAGAGGATAGCTGAGTGATGGGGAGTATTCACTATAATCACTTAAACCCGCAATAAGGGTAAGAACATTTATGTCCAGCAACAAACATAAAGATCCTCAGTATGCTGGAATTTACAGAGTGCCTGACACGATCTGTGGACCTTTCAGCTGACTTTCAATTCCAGATAAGATAAGGTACGGTTCGGAACTCTTGTAGTTAAGAATAAAACAAAGTCTTTCTTTCTTGTAGTATAAAAATACATAAAACACCCACATTACTACACTGAGGAAATTTATCTTGGCTTCTAATACAGTATATGGCTTGTAAGTGAGCCATTTAGCCTTGCTTAAGTTTGGCCCCTACCTAATGCCAAGTTGTGCAAGTCAGCTCTATACAATGGTGGATGGACATATTGGTTGTTTGGTGGTGGGCCCAGATTGAATGTAGCTTTTTACCAGGGCCTTAACCCCTTAAGTCCCAGACCTGAAAAGTAGTTAATGACCAGAACATTTTTTTTTTCAATGACGCAGTTGTACGAGGCCTCGTTTTATTCGAGAAAAGTTGTACTTTATGGGGGAATAGTTTAAGTTCACTTATAAATAATGGCAGAATTTTTTTTCACATTTTTTTTTTTTTTTTACACCATTCACATTTCACACTTAATAGCTTGTTAGATTAATTATACAGGTTATTACGGTCATGTGGATACTATGTGGATAATATGTGGATACTATGTGGATAATATGTGGATAACATGTGGATAATATGTGTAGGATTTTTTGTGTGTGTGATGTATGCACAATTATTTTTATTTTTATTAAAGATTCATTTTTATTTTATTATTTATTTTGTATTCTTTTTTTTTACACTTTTTATGTTTTTTACTTTTTTTTTTAAATCCCATGAAGGGAGAACTGTATTACTTTTTTTTTTTTTTTTTTACACTTAGTAATGTATTAGCATATATGGATATGCTAATACATTATAATCTGTGTCAGTCATCTGTGTCACTGACACAGGCAGTGATAAGGACAGCACACAGTCTGCCCTGATCACTGACTTGTTACACAGACAGCCCTGGAGCTACTCTAGGTCCCCAGAGCTGACTGTGCAGCCATTCCCCAGGCTCAGTTGGGTCACTGGGTGTTCTGATCACTGGACAGAGCAGGGAAACCCTTTGATTGCGCTGCGGTGACGATCCGCAATCAAAGGGTTAAAGCACCGGGGAGCGGAGGTTACCCCGCTCTCCGGCGCTTGCAGGAGCTGCGTTGGGATCAGGGCTATGTAGTCCAGCCCCGTTGTCAGCACTGCTGCGGCGCCGGGTGCTGCAAACTCCAATGTCTGAAGCGACGCAAAAAGACGTCGCTATAGACGATTGACCTGTAATGCCTGACCTCAAAAGACGTGGGCAGTCATTAAGGAGTTAAAGGGGTTGTCTCACCACATAGATTTAGTCCTGTTATCTTGGTTTAATTTTTGAACTGGCCCGCAGTGAGGAGCTGCTGAGGACACCAGGTCTGTAGTTATAGTGACCAGCGCTGGCAACCTATCAGGTGAGATCCAACAGGTCTGTAGCTATAGAGACCTGAGGAGCTGATGCAGCCCATACAAGAGGAGATATCTAGGAATAGGTAGGATACTGTTAATGGACATATATTGCAAAGTGACTTGTTTTGCAAGATCTGTAACATAAAAAGCAATCCTTGTAGTGAGACAACCCCTTTAAGTTTCAAGCTGCACCTGCAAATGGGTCTTGGTTCAGGTTTATTTGTCATGCACAATGCTGAGACACATGCGTGGAGTCTATATAGAGTGTTTCCAGCTTTATACTACAAACATCTATGTCTTCTACCCCATAAGGTAGATCCACACGGAACTGTTTTATAGAGATATTGTCCCATGTAAGTAATGCAAAACAGCACTGGATGGAGCATGCTACAGTATTTTCAACTTTTTTTTACTTCAAATTTATGGCTCAACACAATTTAGAGCTTGTGTGAAGCTAAACATCACCATTGTATGTATGCACTATAATCACTAGACTTGGCAGAAAGGTCTTTTTGTCCATCAGAAAGAGAACCCCTTTTGTTTATGTATTGTGACTATTTAACCCCTTAACAATCGCCCACTGTCTTTTGATGGTGAATAGTGAGTGTCCTATGTCTTTAGCAATGGCAAAAGACATCACAGCCTATAGAGGGGGTTTGCAGCTTCTAGCACCGCAACTGTGCTAGGAATGGAGCTGTGGTTAACAGCGCCGTTCCTATATCAGTCTCTGTGAATGGTAGGGACTGGAGGAAGCCGCTGATCCCTGCAATTTAACCCTTTGATTGCTGTGGTCCAGGACTCCCGGTGACCCGAAGGTGCCTGGGAAATATCTATACAGTCAGCCCTGAGGACCTAGACTAGACCCAGGGCTATGTGGATAGCAAGGCTACAGTCAGGGCACACTGTGTTTTGCCCTGACATCACCCTGTGTCATGCTGACACAGAAGTATTATCATACAGGAGTAGGTGCAAAAAAAGTGTGAAATAATTATCTTTTAACGGGATTAAAAAGAAAAAATAGTTAAAAAGATGAAAAAATGGAAACAAATAAATGAATAAAACATAATGGTGCATACATCACACACAAAAAAATAACCCTAATACATATTAGGTATCTACATGACTGTAATAGCTGTGTAATTATTCTAACAGATTATTTAGTGTGAAATGTAATTTAAAAATTCTGCAGTAATTTATATGTAAACTTAAATTATGCTTCCCTAAATTTCAACTTCTTCCGCATAAAACAAGTCCTCATACAGCTGCGTCACTGAAAAAAAAAAAAATACAACTGTTGAAATGCACCGAGGAAAAAACAAAATAATTAGCTGGTCATGATCATTGGACCATCGAGGTATGACTAAAGACATACATGCCAACTCTCCCGCTTTTGGCGGGGGGTCCCGCTATTTGGGGTCCCCCCCCTGCCCTCGCGGCAGAGTTGGCGAAACTCCACCGCCAGCAGGCAGCAGGGTTCCTTAAATGGCTGCGGCGACAGAGTAGCGCTGGTGCGCTACTCTGGCGCCGCTGGGCCGCTCCTACAGGCGGGTTGAAGCGGCCGCAGCGGCCGCAGCGGCCGCTTCACCCGCTCGGTAGTCTCGCTGTGGGGGGAAGGGGAAAGGGGGATCCTCCTCCTCCCTTCTCCCTTAGACGGCGGTGTGTCCCTTTGGGAATACGGTCAGTTCGCGGGGCTTGACGAGCGGCTGCACTCCCCTTTCCCCTCGACCTGGGTACTCAGGAGCCTGGGAGGAAAGGGGAATTTATTATTTTTTTTTTATTGCTTAAAAGGGGGGGCTTCCCGGGGTAAAAAGGGGGGACTACCGGGCAAAAAAGGGGGGCACTACCTGGCAACAAAGGGGGCCTACCTAAACAAAGGGGGGCTCCCTCAAAAAGGGGGGCTTCCCTGGCAAAACAAAGGGGGCACTCCTGGCAAAAAAGGGGGGGAATCCCTGGCAACAAGGGGGGGGCACTCCCGGCTAACAAGGGGGGCATCCCCGGGGCAAAAAAGGGGGATACCTGGTAACAAAGGGGGCAACCGGCAAAAAAAAGGGGGGCAACTACCGGCAACAAAGGGGGCCCCCTGAAAAAAGGGGCACTATGGCAAACAAATGGGGATCCCCTTTCAAAAGGGGAAACCCCGGGGAAAAAAAGGGGGCATCCTGGCTAACAAAGGGGGGCATCCCGGGGCAAAAAAGGGGGGGTTACCCGGGGCAAAAAAGGGAGCACTACCGGGCTAACAAAGGGGGACATCTCCTGGCTAAAAAAGGGGGGGATCTCGGCTAAGAGGGGGATCACCTGGTAAGGGGGGGTACCTACCGGGTAAAAGGGGGCATCTATTTGGGCTACAAGGGGGATTCCCTGCCGAAGGGGCACAGGGTTAGGGGGGGCCACTCCCCTGGCAAAGGGGATTACCTCTTTTTCAAAAGCCTTTATGCGGGTAGGTGGGGGGTGTGCTTTTAAAGGGGCGGGGCCACCAAAAGATGGGCGTTCCAGCTTTTTTTTTTTGCCGGGGCCCTAAGGGGCCCCGCCCTTTCAATCCCTTTTTTTCCACTTTCAAAATTTGGGAATAGGGGCTAAAAAAAAAACCCCATATTATCTCCCATGGCCCCTTCACCCCCAGCTCCCACTCTTTGTTCCAGACCGGGTCCAAACAATCACGGGCCCAATTCATTGCGGGAAATGTTGTGCCCTCTGTTTGGGCTGCATTTTGCACAAAAAATTAATTTTTCACGTTCCGCCGGATGAACGACTACAGGGGGGGGTGAAGGAAACCGTTGGGAATAGAAAAGCATTATTTCAATAAAAATTGCTTTTGCTCTGTCATTTTTCCGGGTCGCTGTCAAATTAGAAATTTGAGTCTGTGTATTCAACCTCTGCAAATTAGATAAATCTCAGTGTCGGCCGGGAGTTCGGGGGAAAGTAAACCATTTACATCTTTTGTCGAAAGATAACAAAAACAACTCTCACGCCCAAAAGTTTGACCTGCAACAACCTTGTGATGATGTACTTCTCTATCGATAGAACAAAACGCGGGGGGGGAGAAGTAAAAACGGGTTGGTCATTTTGGGGACCAAAAGGAGACAAAGGTGCCCCTTAACTCTTAGCCTTAACAAAACCAAAAAAAAATGAAACCAAATTTTTGAAAAAGTCTTCATTTAGTGTCCCAACTGTTAAAACTAATCTTTGTATGGAAAATTTTTTTTAGGCCCCTTTAGCCTATGGCTTAAAAGCCGGGGATCCCGGGAATTACCAGGCCTTCAAAAATTTATGGATCATTTTTTTATTGATATAGGGTTACCACTCCAGTCTTCTTTGACCTTTCAGGATTTTGGACAATCTTAGATGAAGGTGTACCCCTGACGATTTTAATTTTAGAGAAATAAGGGTATGTACACGGCGAAATTTTTTGGATGCCAAAATTTACGGTAACCATAGTTCTATAGAAAACGGTTGCCTCCTCCCCCTCTTACTTGAGATAATGACATGTCCCCGCGGCAATGCATGTCATGGGGCCCGGCCCTGCCGCCCCCCACCCCCCACCCCCGGGGATTACAACATACTTTATTGCGGGTTGTACTAACCCCGAAAATTCTTTCGGTGACAAAACCTCAAAACACAGGTTATAAAGAAAAACTCCAAACTTTTTTTTTTTACAGGGAATAGATTATTTACAACCCAACATTTGGAGTTTCCCACGCTCCTTTTAATTTAAAAAAATTATTCTTACAATCCCTTTAAATAGTAAATTTTTTTAATCTTTTTTCTTTTGGCCATTTTGCCCTTTAAAAACCCCAATTTTTCAAAAGTTTTTTTAATAAAAAATTTTAACAGAAAAAAACCTTTATTATGTCTCTTTAACTCTTTGTTTCCATATATTTTTTTAAACCCAAATTACAAGACTTTTAATTTGGGCCCTCTAGGATCTAGTGAAAGCGCCTCTACAAGAAAAAAATAATGTTTGAGGAAAAACATATTTTTTACTCTTACCCCTAAAGGGAAAATCGGGAAAATTCACCCTAAAAAATAAAACCTTTTTTTAGGGGTTTAATTCCTAATTTCCCCTGAAACTGCCCCTGGCCCAACTGGTATCTTATAGCAATGTTTTGACTGAAGTAAACAAAAAACCTAGGCATGAAACTTAAGTAACCATTGCTTTTTTAAAAAAAAGGGTTCGGGGCAAAGGACAGGAACTTTTTTACGATAAGGGTATTTAAATGATTCCATTGAAATAGTGAAAATTTTTTTTTAGGGGGACGTTTCTTTTTGCAGGAAGATCTTTTTTCTGACCCAGTGGGGGGCAATTTCCCCACTTTGTTTTTTCCCTCAAAACCTTTAAATTTTTCTGATAGATTTACTAAAATTAAAAAAAAGGCATAAAGGGGAAAAAATGCCTCTCACAAGCCACATGGGCATCATCTGAATACTCGTCCCTGCACTCTCGGGCCCTTTTAAATAGATTGTACAATTGGTTTTAGTTTTGGGCGGGTTTTTAAATGTTTTTTGCATAACTTTTCCATAAATTTAAAACTCTAAACTGCCCCCAGGGACATCATACACATTATAATATTTTGGAAAACCCCAAATACGGGAGACATGCTCTTCTAAAAAGGATAGCAAAAAAAATTTCCAGCCACTGCAAAAAACATGGCAACTGAAATTGTTTCGACGCATATCCACCCCATGATGCTAGGCCCTAATGAATGGTTTTTTTTAATTCCAGTCATCA
>JAODAL010045683.1:0-31697 GCA_025379985.1 Phyllomedusa bahiana | reverse complement strand
GAGGAACCAAAATTTTTGAGAAATTTCCCCCCATCTTATTTTTTGAGCTTAGGGACACAAAGCCTTCCTTTTACTTCAGAGAATGCTATATTAAAGTCTCCTCCTATCAGTAGCATCGTAGAAGGAAATCTATTTCAGTTTGGAGAGGGACTCGCTTTAGAAATGAATTTGGGATTGGGTTAGGTGCATAAATTTTTGCAAAGAAGTTAACGAAGTTCCCCTGTAGTCCCCTCTGAGGATAATAAATCATCCTTGGTCATCTATGGGGGAATCTGTAATCTGAAATGGGCATGTCCCTAGAAGTCAAGACCGCCACTCTGCTTTCTTCCTATCCTGGCAGGATACAGTGGGATATAAATTTCTAGCGAAGGATAAGTTGCCCTCCTTGTTAAAGTGTGTTTCTTGTAAAAGCACAATCTCTGCCTGAGCTGCACGGCATTTCTGAAAAAACAGTAGCAGCCTTTTAACATTGGTATTGAGCCCTTTTACTTTTCAAAGACATCCCCTTAGCCATCATAAAGAAAATAGTAGGTTTGCACTACCCTGCAAAGTAAGTCCCTGCATTCCAGGACTGGCCATCAGGTGAATTCCAGACAAGAAACATAAGGGGAGGGGGAGACAAAACAACAGAACCTGATAAAATTGAAGAAAACATAGTAACAACGAACACAGTAGTGACTACCGGCTTCCCCACAAGGAGGGAAAAAAAAAAAAAAAAAAAAACAGCAGGCGGTAATGGGGTAGATATAATAAACAGAGGGTGACTCCCACCAGAATCGCCCCCTTGCGTTGTGATCTGACCTGGTGAGCACTCCAACTTTCAGTACTCTAACCAAGAAAAAAAAAACCCTCTGGGAGAAAAATGTCAGACGCTGCCCAACAAGTGGAATGGTAATAAACTACCTCAGTCCAGACCACTGAGCGAGAGAGAGAGCAGGAGGTGCAGAAACCGTCCATGACCAACCTGCTGCCTGTAGGAATGGAATAGGAGAGGGAGAGACAGAAAAGGAAAGAGATAGGAGGGGAGAGAGAAGGGGAAGAAAAAAAAAGGGGACGAAGGGAGGAGGATAAGGGGAGGAGGGGAAAGGGAAAGGAAAGGAGGGAGGTGGAACAAAAGAAGGGAGTCAAAAAATAGGAAATCAATAATACGTAGGAGGTTTTAAGGGTGGAGTTCACCCCAGAAATTGTTTGGGGCTGCTGCTTGCCAGAAAGGCCACGTGTTCTTTTCCATGATAAAAACGAAACCTGTATAAAAGCAAGTTTTCGGAGGAAAAGGGGACCTCGGGGGGGAATGGAACCCAGCCAGAGAGGGAAGCCTCCGTCGTGACTCTAAGCTTTTGCATAACACCGTATGGGGGCGGGGAGGCAACCCAAGATCCCAGTCCTGAATCCCCGGCAAAGTAATGTCCAGCACTGAGCAAAAGTGTGGCAGGTCTTCATGCCCCTTGAGCACAGCTGAGGGGACCATCTTTAGTAGCCAACAACATGAAGGGGAAGCCCCACTTATACTTGATTAATCCTTCTTTTTTAAAGCAAAAATCAATAGCGTTTTAGACATCTCCTTTTTGCAATGGTGATCCATGACAGTCCTGAACAATTGGGCTGAGCAACTTGGTGTTCAAAAGGGGCCCTTAGCACAGGACATAATACGCTCCTTTAGCTCGTAGTCGTGCAGGCAGCAAATCACGTTTCTTGGGCAATTAGCTGATACTTTTGGTCGTAAGGCCCTATGCACTCTTTCAAATTTAATGTTATGGGAAGGGGATTCTCCCAATAATGAGTTAAATATCTCGGTGAGAATACTTCTAAGATCTTCTGATCCTTGGCTTCTGGGAGGCCACGAAGTCTGGGGTTTGTTACGCCTCCCCCTATTTTCCAGATCTTCTAGGTCCCTTGTCATACCCCCTTATGACAAGAGTTTGGGGTAGTGTGCTTGGTGAGTTTCAGAAACAAAATTTTTCTAGTTTTCGTCATGTGCTACTTCCAAGCCATAAAACTCTAGCTGCTATACTTTTAAGATCCGCTTTCATTTCAGCTATCTCGGAGCGAAAAGCCTCTTTTATCTGCACCACTAATGCCTTGAAGTCATTTTTAGTTGTCAGGTGATCGATGTATGATTTTCCAATCTTGAATTGGTATAGATGAAGGCATATCGTGTTCTTGCATTTCAAGAAATGATTCAGAAGAAGAACGCCAACCACTATCAGATGGCTTCCATGGTTGAGACAGATTTGGTTGTTCTGCGAGCTCATCCGCCGGCATGGACCAGTCCTGATCCTTATAACCTGGTGTGCCCCCAGATTTCTTAGGGGCTCCCGGGGTACGTTAGTGATTTTGGTGGTCTAGAAGCATGAGTCTCAAGGGTGTGCCAGAGGATCTATGAGTATAAGTGCACCACAGATTGCTGCTAGTGTGCTGGGGTGAGGCAGCTATAGAGTCCCGAGAGATTATATATGGAGTCTGAGAACGATCAGGGCCAGGCGAGGGCCCAGCAGGAGAAGGAGCCGGCGACACTGTGTGTTTGACAGATAGATGGATCTGTGAGTGGGCCAATCAGTCCTGTATTGAGCGCCGAGGGAGAGTGGGGGTTATCCTCCAAGGCTAGTGTACCACTATTGCAAACTGTGATGCCTTTGAGGCGCTTAGGGCGAATGAGGTTATGCTGTGCCTTTCACTTTTTAATGCGCTAGAATGCTTTTTACGCTTATGGTGCACTGCCCCTCTAGCTTTAGCCAGTGTAGCTCAGCAAACGTGGAGGACCTTTAAAATGGCCCGCTACCACCACGTGGTGAACAAGGGTGATGATAGATCGTGGCCTCTCTGCTCCTATACCAGCGATGGCTAAAGGACCTCAGTTCCACCTTCAGTATAATTCACAGTTCTGAGGGATAGTTAAATCTCCCCGTGCCAGGTGATTACTGCGGGTCCTCACGTGGACCGGGCCCCGGCTCCCTACTCGTCCGACAGTCCGGTGAGACGGCGCAGCGTTTGCAAGCTGCCTGTCTCAGCAGCAGAAGACGCCGGCCTCCAAACCCAGGCAGCAGGGTCTGTGCTTCGGTCTCTTGCGTCTGGGACAATGAGCGCTGCGCCGCTGATTGCCGTGATCTACTCGCTCCCTGTGATGTCGTCACCGCTCTCCCTCTACAGGATGGCTGCTCCCGCTCGAACTCTCCAATCGATCTCCAATCGGGCCGAAACCGCCTCCGCTGGTGCCGAGCGATGTCCTGAGGCGATGCCCCTCCAAGTCGCGAGGTAAAAAACAGGTCTTGCGCTATTTAGCCCCTGCTATCAGTGCTGCTATTGGATTGTGTTTGGAGAATAAGGTGGAAGGAGGGGTAATGGCGCAGCTAGCAAAGAGAGCCAGCAGTAAAACAATGGAATGTTCTGTACTGTACAGTACATTCCATGAGATGCTGCCCTGACATTACTTGGTGCATAGGGACCACATTGTAGCTAGGCTTTGAAGGAAAGCTGATTAATGTGCTGTTACCCAGCTTGGATGCTGGTTAGGAAATCCAACGTACAGTAAAGCTGAAGTATACCACATCCATTATCAGCTTTCCTCCAAAGCTGTTACACAGATGTGACAAGGGCATGTGGCTTTGTGCAAAAGAGGGCATGTCATGTAAATCAAGGGGGTGTGACCCACTCAAACCATCAAGGCTGCAAGCTGCAATTCAAAATCTCCCTGAAGGCCACTTCCAAAAGTTGACAAGTATGAGCAAGCACAAACTGTGCCTGCTGGTGAAAACCGGGAGGCTACTTAGACTCCGCTTCCTGATGTGGCTTAAACCTCCACTTGCGGTGGTCTTGAGAATCCACTTCCTGCCTTGACAGAAAGGTCCTAGGAACCACATTGATCCCCTGAACTCATCTGTAAGTTCCATCTTCAGCAGACGCAGAAGAAGAAGAGGCACTGTCACAGTGCGCTCTGTGGGGGGATCAACGTACTGGTCTAGCAACACAACATTCCCGTTGCAGCATAAGCTCCAGTTGGATTTCTGATTATTTCACCAAAGGCCTAATGTTATGGTAACTGGAAATTGTCAGACTTAGCAATATATATATAAATAGTTCACAATACTGCTAGCATAGGTCTACAGTATAGGTTTTTTAGGAAGCATGTCACAATAGACCTTTTAACTACTAATAGCACTTTTAACTTTATATTATGTAGCTCTATGGTTAAAATGGTCTCTTCGTCATATAAATCCTGTTCTTTGATAGGTCCAGGTATTTAAATTTAAACATCAGGGTCTTGACCTTAATCCAATAGAAATCTACAGTTGGATTTTAAAAATGTGTAAATCCTTCAAATTTATCTCTACTTCTGCATAAATTTGACCAAAAACGACATCAGATTTACACCCAAGCCCTAACAGTAGATAGAGAACCAAATCAAACAAATGAGTCAAAATATTAGACTTGGTCACTTGATAAAATTATCCAATATTGCATATCTGTGCATTGGATTACAATTCCTGTGGAGAGTAATAGTTGTCTTAAATTTCTTGCATTTGGACACAATCTGACTGTAGATTTGTGGAGTCCAAGCTCTCTAGAGATGGTTTTTGTAACCTTTTCCAAGCTGATGAGCATCAACAATTCTTTTTAGGTCCTCAAAAATCTCCTTTATTCATGCTATGATTCACTTCCAGAAACATATGATTTGCAAATCAGACTTTGTTTGATCCCTGTTCTTTACATAAAACATTGCCCACTCACACCTGGTTGTCATCCCACTGATTGACAACATCTGACTCTAATCCTACAGCTTCACGTACTTTTTCAGCTCACAGATCAGTGATATTGAATCATTTTCTTCATAAATAAACAACCAGATCTAACATTTTTGACTCATTTGTTTGATTTAGTTTTATCTACAATCCTTATTCCAAGACTGTTGAAACACTATGTAAAATGTGAAGAAAATAAAAATAAAATGATCTGGAAATCTCTTACAGCCAAATTTTATTCACAAAACATAGAACACAGATCAAAAGTTGCAAATTAGACATTTCTTTATTTCATTTGAAAAAAATTAACTAATGATGCCAGAAACACATCTCCGAAATATTGGGACCATTGAGTAGCATGTTCTCTTCTTTTTGCAGCAGTCTGTAAATGTCTGTACGGTCAGCAGACCAATTCCTGGAATTTTGTGGCAGAAATGTTGAATTGGGGTTGCACTTTTAGAAATTGTGTAAAAATGATATAGTTTTAGATCAAATTTGTGCAGAAATATAGATAAGTCTTAAGATCTTACAAGCTTTCAAGCACTGAGTTATGTGTTATAGTTACAATACAAGAGAAAAAGCGAAATGTCAGCTCACCCACAATATTCAGTTTCTCCTGCCAGGTTCGCACGTATCTCGTCTGGAGTCCCGACGTGTGCTTAGTAATGGTTTCAATAAGGTATTGATACAGCGATTCCCACGAGGAGTGAAAAATAGTTAAAACATAGCAAAATTTATTTAGATATCCATAAAAATAGTGGATGCTTCCATAGTAGATGGTTCCAAAACAAACAGAGCTTACGCGTTTCGGATGAAAATACCCTTATTCATAGCATAAGGAGACGGAATCCATAGTTCTCTATGAGATCTGTGGATTACTATAATGACCGGGACGGATTTCAGTCATATTTCGCGCAGTACGGCGCGAAATACGGAACGAAATCCGTCCCAAAATAAGCCGTGCGAACATAGCCTAAGAGTGGCCATGGCCTACTACTGTTATGCAGATGTAAGGAGAACCAGGCATCTGGTTCATGCTGAGCAAACCACGGGCAGAATGAAATAACCACAGGTTTTCTTGTCACAGCTAGGTATTTATTAGGGTACTTTCACACAGTGCAGTTTTGGTGCAGTTTTAACTGCGCTCCAATTAAACTGCCTTTATTACCAGCAAGCTTTTTGCACTTATCTAACCTGTTTGGAAAGTGAGTAATCAATTAGTGTGTTTGTAATCTAAAAGACTTCAAACACAGTCATTGATTACTTACTTGAAGTACCTTTCTGAACAATTTAGACAACTGAAATAAGCTTGCTGGTAATAAAGGCAGTTTAATTGGAGCGCAGTTAAAACTGCACCAAAACTGCACTGTGTGAAAGTACCCTTACTCTGAAACGCTGTGGTTGGACCAGACATTAGGAGCAGTGCACTGGCCAGAGGAGATAGGTCTAATGTTTCAAATCTATACCCGATATTTTTTTTACTGTAGGATAGTCCAAAATGTGCCAAATTGAAAGGCCTCTTAATAAATTTGGTGCAATTAATTCAAATATTTTTTTTTAAACTGGCATGTAGACCAGCATATAAAATGCCAGTCTTAATAAATCTGGTTCTATGTGTTACATGAATAAATTAGCTTTCGGGGTTGGTATATTCGTTCAGAAAATTCTATTGGGAATGTCTTTAAGTCACTGGTTGCCTGAAGCACAAATTAATTTGGATCTATTATGCGCAGCTCCATTTTCCAGCTCTGTTTTGATCCTCTTCTCGGCAACCATTAATTATTGTCAACATAATATTGACTGGAAACAAGCCTAGAAATATCTGGCCCAGTAGAGGAAGCATGACACAAGGCTTCAAGGTTTCGGCATAAATGTTTTTTTAAATAATTTCTTTTGGGGGGCCCGAGAAAAAGAGTCGGACATTTCATTCCGTGTTACCCCTGGTATGAATGGTCTGTAAATTACGTTAAAATAGATTAAAAGGGGTTGTTTACAAACTTAATTCGCTGTTTTCTTGATTTCATTGGAATTCGGGGCTGTTTCTGGCTTTACTAGGCTGGAGAGAAGCCAGGTCTGTAGCTTGAAACCAGGCTGAAGCCTTCTGGAGATTAAATAGGTCTGTAGCAATAGCGCCCTGGGGAGCGATGCAGCCCATAAAGAGGGGATATCTCAAATGGTGGCATGTTAATGGAACATTACAAAGTGACTTATTTTTTAAAAGTCTTTAAATAAAAAGCAATCCTTGTAGGGGAAAAACCCCTTTAAGTCGGGGAACCAAGTAAGTGGTTACCTGTTCAGGCGAAAGGGCCCCGGGAATTGCTTTTTTTGTTTGTAGGGGTTTGTGCCCCTCCACCTGCCCCCGAAATCAGGCAGTTAAAAGTGCCGCGGGCCCGATTGTAATGGCCTAAAATTTGGCGTGTCGGTGTTTTGACAATATAGCAAACGGGGCTGAGCTTGATTTCGGGCCGAAAAGATGCCAGACTTCTGGTGCAGCCCCATTTATACATGTCCCCCTAAAATCTTTACCTTTGGTGGGAACATGAAGAAGGTAGATTTAAAAATACAGAAATGTTCCTGCCATGGCTGATCCCATTTACAATTTCTAAAAATTCAGGTTTTGAGTTATCAGAACTGCTACAAAGAACTTTATCAAAAATCTACAGTGCTAAAGCTGGAAATCTGTCATCAGAGCAGATGCCAAGTTGTATTAGAGGGAGGTGACAATCCTGTAATTGTATCTTTCATCAGACTGGGTTACACTTGAATTTGCAGACAGCTGGAATAGAGAGCTCGTCTTTTGTCACTTGCCAAATTTGCGCATTGTTTAGACATGGTGGATGTGACTCGAAAAATAGTTTGAAGTTTTGTCATTGATCTTGAAGTTCGGGGACTTTAGTGAAAAATCAAGTCATTGCTGGGGATAAAATGAAACAGAACAGGGAGCTGTCTGCCTGGCTGTGATCACTTACTAATAACCTAAATACTAGAGACAAGGGGGACTTAGCAGGAAGCCAAATACATGCAGATAATATGCCAGGTATTGTATGTGATATAGTGAATACAATCAAACTGTATATCCAAATATACTTGTATGTTGTGATATAATCAATGTTGGTATAACCTGGGCATCTTCTGTATATAATTATATATGTACAGCTGGTATAAGTTATGCATCTTCTTGTATATAGTTGATATGTAGCATGCTGGAAATAATCTGGGCATCTTCTGTATATTTAATATATGTACAGCAGGTATAAGTTATACATCTTCTAGTATATAGTGATGATGGAGCATGCTGGTATAACCTGGGGATCACTGTATATAATTATATATGCACACTGGTAATAAGGTAAACACCTTCTTGTATCTAATGGATATGGAGCATGCCTGGTATTAAACTAGGCATCTTCTGGTATATAATTATATATGTACATCTGATATAAGTTATACATGCTTCTATGTATATATTGGATATATGGAGCATAGCTGTATAACCTTGGGCTTCTCTGTATATAATTATATATGAACATCTGGTATAAGTTATACGTCTTCTTGTATATCGTCATATGGAGCATGCTGGTAGACCTCGGACATCTTCTGGTAAACAGTTTAATTACATATCTATTACAAGCATAATTTATACATCTTCTTGTGTATAGTTATATAGATCATGCTGATATAATCTGAGCATCATTTAGCATAACATTATATAAGTACAGTGGGTATAAGTTATACATCTCCCTGTACATAGTGATATATACCATGCAGGTACAAAAATTACTCACATTACTGCAGATAACTTACTGCAATAAAATATCTTATCTGACAAGTGACACAGGTGTGGTAAGGCATGACCCTGTGCAGCGCCTATCTCTGCTGGACCAACACACCCGCCCCACATCCCACCTCCAATACCGACTCAGAGACGTAGTTTAGATGTATTGGCCACAGCAGCCATTTTAGGTTAACAAAACATTAACAAACACACAAGTAATCAGAACAAATGAGTACCGTTCCCCTATACCCATCGACCCTCCTCAAAACCACCTTTAAAGACCATTTCTAGTAAAACTTTGGAGGCTCGAGGTTCCTGGAGTTACCATAAGCCTGGCGACCAAGCCTGCGACCATTTTCCACCACTTCTCCATTAGCTTGCCCTCAGCCGTCACACCAAGCCACGGGCACCAAAAAAAACCCCAAACCTCAGGGGCTCACCACTGTTCACACTTCATCCCAAGGACCCTGCCTTCGCGGAGCCCCAACCTATCGGCCAGAACCGTCAATCCAATTAAGAGCCAATGGCCGAAACCTGACGCCCCCACCAATCTTTTCCACTGACATCCAAGACCCCCCCCCGCCGGCCACTGCGACCCCCGCATACCACAAGGCCCCCAACACCAAGCCTCAGGTACAGGCCATCTCGACCCTCACAACACTCACCTGAAACTACCCATATAAGGGAGGGAGGGTGGGACTCTCACGCTGCCCTCTGCTTGAAAATGCTGCCTGCGCCGGCACGGAGGCGGCGGCTATATATAACCCCCCCCCCCACGTCGCGCGCACAGCGGTCACCGCCCCCCCCTCTCCTAGCCCACGATGGAGTCCGGCGCACCGGGTCATGTTGGGCCTCCCTCCAGGCTGCGCCCCCATATCCGACCGCCGCTCTTGACGCCTGTGCAGCGCCTAATCTCTGCTGGACCAACACACCCGCCCACATCCCACCCCAACAACGGCTCCATAGACGTAGTATGGATGCATTGGCCCAAGGCAGGGCCATTTTATACAAACATCACACACAATAATCAAAACAAATGAGTACAGTTTCTGCTATACCGCATTCGACCTCTCATAACCACCTTTAAAGACCTTTCTAGTTAAACACTTGGGCCTGAGGTCCTTGAGTTTACCATTCCCCCTACCAAGCCTGGCGACCATTTTCCACCACGTCTCCCAGTAGCTTTGCCCTCAGCCGTCAACAGACCAAGCCCAAGGGCACCAAAACCCCACTGTTCACGCCTGCTCCCAAGGACCTTGCCCTGCTGGAGCCCTAACCTTCGCCAGACTCGTCATTCCAATTTAGGAGCCAAGCCAAAACCTTACTCCCCCACTAATTTCCACTGACCTAATCCAAGACCCCCCACCCACCATAGCGAGCGACTCATGACTCCTCATATCTGCGACGCCACCACCAGCCCCTAACGCTCTTTCCAAACCTTCCTAATACTCAAAGGACCACAAATCCAAGCCCATGCATTCAGGTGGACCATCATCCCTTCTCCAAAAATCACAATCCCCCCATCTCAAGTTCCCTGTGCGCACGACAAAACCCCCATTTCTCCACGACAAAATGCGCGAGCCGTAGACGATTCACCTTAACCCGGGCCCGATTTAAACCCCCATTAGGGCGGAATCCGCGTGTACGCCAATACGGACCTCCGCCAGACCATATCTGAAACCACACTCTAGACCGTAATCAAACCGAATATTGCCTCCAACAACCTTAATAGATCAATAACGGATGTTCCCAACTAACTCCTGAATTTGGCGATTAATCCAAATCGTTCCCAGCCGACATGGAACACCACAACGTCCGGAGGGCGATCCCACTGGGCAAAATCCCTGAAACGCCTGGCAGACCTTGGTTCCCATACCATGCCCGCCTACCGATCCATGGATTGTCCGCCACAGACACCCCCTCTCTCTGGGACTCCAAGCTGAGACCACTCCCCGTAGAGCAGCTCGTTGTGCTCCCCAATGCACAAATAGTGGCCAAAGATCCATTACCACCAGCCGGCGAGACCCACCTGAAAAAGAAGCAAATATATGCGTCCAATAAAGAAAAGAACAATCGTGCAGCGATGAGCCAAAAGCAGGAAAAAAAGGTGAGGGGGGGGGGGGGTGCCCCAACACTTCAGCTTGGGGAGTCCACTTACGATTTGTAGGCCCCGAGCCCAATGCGGCCTGATGTAAAGCCCGGAAGCGATCTGACTTCCCACCTGCCTATCCCTCCGCACCATCGCCGCATCCAACCCACGACTAGCTGCCTCTGTCAGCAAGCCCCCTATACTAAACAAATTGGGAAGGTCTCAAACCCGACATCCGCCAAGCAGTGTCTGAAAACCGCATAAAATGGAAGCGAACCAAAAATCTCCCATCCTCATTAGCACCAATAAAGGCCCGGCAGACAACGGCGGCCTTCCTCCTATAACGCCTTCCAGACACTTGACACATCATGCACCCTCTACCCCGCCCAGCCATAATAGTTTCCAACTCCTTCAGGTCTGTCTTGGACTTCCTAACCACAACTCCAAGACGTTCGCCACCGGCCATCTCCTATAGTAGGAGAGACTAATTGTCCCAATTCGCAGTGCGCAAAAAAACGTAACGAATAAAAGCCAGCCTGAAAGAGCCGTTTTCGAATTCGATGAAAACACCTCACCCAAACTCCCTAACGTCCAGGCGCTCCTGTAGCTGGAATACCACCGGACCGCCGACCATCGCCACCGATCTGCGAGACCCAAAACGACTCGAACGTCTCGCATCCCCGCGGTTTGCCTTGAAGCCCGAAGGCAAGTCCCGAAATCAACCTGACACTATTCAGATACCCCGACCAAACCCTCGTAAGCCGCATGGCCTATAAAGCAAAAGAGAGCAGGCCGCCCTCTCCACATCCGAAGATATGGCCCCAAGCCATCTACCCAGCGCTCCCACATTACCAAGCAGCAGAATATGATTCCCAAGGTCCCTTTTGTTTAATGACGACCTGAACATCTGGTCCGCGGCATTGTAACCAGCTCCACAATTCCATGGGGCATTCCACGCGCGTATTAGCCGATTGCAGGTGCCGGGGCCAGGCTCCTAAAACCGTGCCACTGTGAACGAGAAGAGCGTCAGCACATCGTTCTGTACCACCGGCATGTGGACAGCCACCACCCACAAATTAAGGCGCCAAAACAGCGGCATTACAAGCCGTCTGCAGCATCCCGACCACCGGTGGGGAAAAGCATGACTGGGAGTTGATGTCCTGCAAACCACCCCCAAGTTATCCGCTAATGGAATCTAACCTTCTTATTGCGCAGCATCTCCCCTCCAAATCTCCCCACTGACCACACTATCGGGAACGAGCTCCAACAGAGCCAAATTTCCTGACCAAGCCCGAGACTCCACCCAACTAGCCGGCCATCTAACCAGCGCTCCCATCCCCCCCCCCTGATAGATCCTCCATACCCTACACTACCTGCCTGCATCCGTAAAGACGTCGATTTCCGTGTTTACTCACACGGCGCTCCCAAAATAATGGACCAACAATCCGTTGTATTGCGACAAAAAAGACTGCCACACTCTCTGTCCATTCAGTTCTGACTTCAATCAAAAAAAAGCTTCAACGGTCGACAAAAAACCCAGCCCATCGGAATAGATTCGACAATGAAGTTCAATTTGCCCAATAAGATGCAGATCCCTCAATGTAATCTTTTTAAACCGTCCAAAAGCCTTTCTAACCTTCCCCCTTCAAAGCCACCAGCTTATCTTCTGGTAGCCCCCGACATCATAACCACTGAGTCATCGAAATGCCCCAAAAATTCAGGGTGGTGGCGGACCCTCCATCTTGTCTGGGCCAGCGGGACTCTGCAAAATGACCCCAACCACGACTGCATGTTGCAAGCACGACCTGCAAAACCCCGGAGCCACTGGGCCAACACACAGGAAGTCATCCCAAAATAGTGAATGATAGAAGAAACCTCAGAGCACATCCCGGCACCACCACCATTCCCAAAAAAGTGGCTGAAGAACGCTTCAATACAACAAGAATGGCACAACCCATTGGCAAACACCTTGTCCGCAAGAAACGCCACCCTCCCAAAAACACCCAATAACCTCACACTGTCAGCATGAACCGGCAACAACCTAAAACGCCACTCGATTCAGTCCTTGCCATCACACACCCTTCCCATAACACGGAACCCGGTGGAACCGCTATGTGTCAAAAGATGTGTATCTCAACCGAACATCATTGCCGGTCAATCCTGTCTTTAACCGAAACCCAACCGTTTTGGGAAGACAATTGGTGAATCAACACGGAATTTTATTTGGTTTCTCTTTGAACCACTTTCCACGGGGAAACAATAAGGCCCTCACATGGCACCTCCGCAAACGGGCCAGCCATCCTGCCCAACTGCACTTCCTTGGCCAGCTTCTCTGAAACCACTTCCGGATGCAACATTGCAGACCTCAAATTCTTCAGGTGAAGGGCACCTCATGCGCTGGGACTGCAGAGGCGCAATCCTTGAACCCCCAACCCTGAAACCCTCACGCAATAACAACGCTGACGCTGCCCGCTGATCGGGGTACCTACTTAGGTAGGGGGCCATCGCGGCCACCCTCACCGGTATCTCCCCCATGCGTAGCACCTGAACTCCTACCCTTCCACTTCCGGAAGCATCTGGATGCTCCATGAGAGCTTGCGCTACAGATCAAACAGATGTGTTTGAAGCGACAACTACCCCGAATCTGCACTGGCTGTCGTTGAACTGCCAACAGACTCCAGTCCTACTCTCGCTCTGGGTCGAACCACCGCCCGAGCCGGCCCCCCCGTGATGCCCGGAACCCCCGGGCCCATCCCGAAAGGAATACCCATACCTAGTCGGAGCCAGTGGTCCCAGCGTATAGAAGGGCGGACTGCCTTCCGCTGCCGGAACTGCTCATCGTATCGGAGCCAAGCCTGACCCCCGTATACTCTATGAGCCTCCCCAATGGCATCCATATAGCAAAATAATCCAGAACAATTCTGAGGAGCTTTTTTCCCCTATCACACTCGCTAATACGCAAAGCCCTGTAACCAATTCTGAAACTCCTGCGGTATCAGACGCCATCTCTTTTTTCCCCTCCTCCTCTCCTTTTTCCCCTCGTCTCTTTCCCCCTATCCAAATTGAACTTTTCCAGCAGAAGGAGAGAAAAAAATGTCGACGCATTCGTCTTTCCATATCTTTTCTCTCAACTCCTTCTTCAAATGCGCCCCCAGAGGGCCTTCAAAGCAAACGTATACTTCCCCCTTTGCCTTGTCCAAATCAGTCTGAACGGACACCGTAACTCCCGAGCTCAGCTTACCACTAGAACTGACCCCCCTTCCCACGTTACACGGTAGGAAAACACATTTACCCTACCCAAGAAACCACCACGCCGAGAAACGCGGTGACAACATGTTTCCACGCCCCACCCCCCCGCAGGCCCTGGAAACCGGCCATAAAAACCCTAATACTTCCCGCAAACACCTGCCATGTTGGATCCGCGACAGACCTCAAGGGGTCTTGCCCCAACCCTGAACCCTGACCCCCCACCCACCGGCGTGCGACAAAGCAGACATAGGAATATGACTCACCAGGCTGCTGCGGAGCTGAACCCGCCATCCGAGCCTACCGATCCCTGAAGCGGCTGTCCCGTCTTCTGCCAATCCTCGCTGATCTCCCGATCGCGACGACCTCCACTTACACCCTGCCCCGAACCAAACGGACCGTAGATTGCAACCGCGATGATGAGTAATCCCAAGACTTACTCTCCGCCGACCTGAACCACCAGTTCTGACACGTCTCTTGAACCTGGCGCCGGACTAAATCCGCGCCGCCAACCGTTGGTCGGCCCCCACCGATGCCGCGACCTGTCCGCTTCGATCTACGATGCCTGGTGAGCGGGCATGGACCGGGAAACAATCGCAGGAACCGCTCACCATCTCCAGCGCCTCTCCGCAGACAGGAGCCCTGTGCAGCAAAACCGCCACAAGGCCGCGCGGCTGCCGCCGTGCTCCCGCTGACCCGCACCGCCTCCTTTGATTTCTTCCAGGCCGAGCAGGGGGTGCCCGCGAGCTGCAGATCGCTTCCACTCGGCCTAAGGGTCCGCCAGAATGGCTCGGTCCGACTGCGCTTGGCAGGCCCTGAGGGTCATCTCAGGGCTCAATCTGGAAGGTGCCTATCGCGGCGCATATGAGTGACCGGCTGCCCGGATTTACCGACCCCAGGTAAGCAGGGGATAAGGCGATGACCCGCTCCCCAATGCTCCTGCAACCTGTTGCGTGCAGCCAGTCCTGCCCACGCTCGCCAGCAGCTCTCCTGAGCTTGCTGCAGAAGCTCATCAACTGGCCGCCATCTTCCTTTATATTGCCGCGCTGCACATGCAGGGGCTTTCCTCACTTCTCACACACGCTGCCTCTGCTTGAATGCTACCGCGCGGCGCGGGGCGGCGGCTATATATAACCCCGCCCCCGCACTTCGCGCACAGCGCGTCGCGTGTCACCCCTCCCCTACCCACGTTGGAGTCGGCGCGTCGGGTCATGTGGGGTCTCCCTCCAGGGCTGCGCCCCCATGTTCGGCCCCGCTCTTTACATATTAATTTATTTCTACATCTGTAATTCTATATGAAAAGCTGGTATGAGTAAATTTTCTTGTACATAGTGATATGGACTATGTTGATATAAACGGAGTATTCATCTTTTGACAGCTGCATTCAACTGATGACATGGTTTTGTGGTTATGGTGGGCACTGTATGGCTGGCATTGTTATGGTGAGTAGTTTCTGGCTGAAACTGATATTGTTGGGGGCCCCCCCAAAAAAAAAAAACTATAATTGGGCACTGTAGGGTGGCACTGTTATTAGGGATACAGTGTAATGGGCTGGCACGTTATGGTTGTCAACTGTATAGCTGGACTATGTGGCTCTGTTTGGCTGGCACTGTTATGGTGAGCAGGGCCGCCGTAAAGGCACTATAGGGGGTACTGCCATACGGGGCCAGGTGACAAAAAAGGGAAGCAAAGGGGCCCGCGGGCTTCTCTTGATTAACCTGGCTAATAACTGAGGAGCCCTGTCTACCTATATAATAAGTGGGGAGCCCTGTCTACCTAAATAATAAGTGGAGGGCCCTGTCTACCTATATAATAAGTTGGGAGCTCTGTCTACCTATAAAATAAGTGGGGGGCCTGTCTATCTATTTGATAAGTGGGGATCCCTGTCTACCTATATAATAACTGGGGAGCCCTATCTAAATATATAATTAGTGTCAGGCTCTGTCTAGCTATATAATAACTGAGGGGCCCTTTCTACCTATATGATAACTGGGGAGCCTTGTCTACCTATATAATAGGTTGGGGCCCTGTCTACCTATATAATAACTGGGGATCTGTCTACCTATATAATAAGTGTGGGCCCTGTCTATATACTAACTGGGGAACCCTGTCTACCTATATAATAACTGGGGATCCCCGTCTACCTATATAATAAGTGGGAGGCCCTATCTACCTATATAATAAGTTGGGAGTCCTGTCTACCTATTTAATAAGTGGGGGGGCCCTGTGTACCTACATAATAACTGGGGATCTCTGTCTTCCTACATAATAAATAGTGGGCCCTGTCTACCTATATAATAACTGGGGCGCCCTGTCTACCTATATAATAAGTGTTGGGCCCTGTCTACCTTTATAATAACTGGGGAGCCCTGTCTACCTATATAATAAATGGGAGGCCCTAGCTACCTATATAATAAGTCAGGGCCCTGTCTATCTATATAATAAGTGGGGGCCCTGTCTACCTATATAATAAATGGGGAGCCCTGTCTACCTATATAATAAATGGGGAGCCCTGTCTTCCTATAAAATAAGTGGGATGCCCTGTCTACCTATATAATAAGTGGGAAGTCCTGTCTACCTATATAATAAGTGGGGGACCCTGTCTACCTATATAAAAAGTGGGGGGCCTGTCTACCTATATAATAAGTGGGGGTCCCACATTTTAAACCCTATACTAAATAAGTGTGGGGCCCGTGTCTACTATGTTAATAAAAAGTGGGGGCCCTGTCTACCTATGTAATAACTGGGGAGCCCTGTCTAGCTATATAATAACTGGGCAGCCCTGTCTACCTATATAATAAGTGGGGGGCCCTGTCTACCATAAATTCTATTTTAATATAATGGGAGCCCTGTCTACCTTTTATAATTACCTGTTTGTGGAGGCCCTTCTCCTATATAATAACTGGGGGGACCCTGTCTCCCATTAAAATTAAAAAATGGGTAGGGCCCTTTCTACCTATATAATAAGTGGGGGACCCTGTCTACCTATATATTAACTGGGGAGCCCTGTCTACCTATATAAGTGGGGGGCCCTGTCTACCTATATAATAACTGGGGAGCGATGTCTACCTATATAATAACTGAGGGTCCATGTCTACCTAAATACTGGGGACGGCCCTATTTACCTAATTACTGGGGATGGCCCTATCTACCTAATTACTGGGGACAGTCCTAGCTACCTGGCTAATTACTAGGGGCAGCCCTATCCACCTAATTACTGGGGCCTTCCTATCTATCTGGCTAATTACCTGGGGGCAGCCCTATTTACCTAATTACTGGGGACAGTCCTATCTACTTAGCTAATTACTGGGGGCTGTGGTATGACGGGGGCCTGTCTACCTATACAATTACTGGGGGCTCCTGTCTACCTGCCTCATTGAGGGGGTGGGCTGTTTATCTACCTAATTATTTGGGGCAGTCCTTTCTACCTGGCTATTACTAGGGGTAATCCTATCTACCTGATTAATTACTGGGGACAGCCCTGTCTATATACCTAATGACTGGGGAAGGCCCTGTCAACCTACCTAATTCATGGAGAGGCCCTGTTTATCTACAGTACCTAACTACTGGGACACCTATGCAACTGTCTTCTTTATGGGGTCCTATATACCTTCCTGCCTACTCAGACGGCCTATATATGTATCTAATGGGGACAATATACCTCCTTACATACTGTGGGGCCTTTATACTTATCTATCTACTAAGGAGATTTATGTACCCACTGAGGAGACACCTAATTGAGGATTATGTACCTCTTTACCTACTAAATAAATCTGTAAACTTACTGAGAGGGCCTATTTACCTATAGTCTGAGAGTACCTATATACCTATCTACTGTAGAAGGTCTATATACTTCCCTGCCTAATGGGGGGGGCTTGTATACCTACCTAATGGGGGTCTACTTATTTACATGCCACTTATCTGACTTTTTTAAATCTGTAATTAAAACATGCTCTGTTTAGTGTACAATAACTGTGTGGGGCACCAAAGGGGGCACTATTACTATTTGGGGCTCTATGGATGGGGAGTTTGTAAACAGGTGGGAATTGATAGGGAAGTGCTGGAAAAGAGAGGAGTCTAAGATGAGGTGGTAAATTCTACAGGGACAAGTAGTGACCGGGAGAAGAAGACATTGCATTCTGTACCGGACAGAGAAAAAAGGGAAGAGAACAACTCCCATCAGAGATGACGTTTTCTGTGAGTCCCTGATGTCAAGGGTTATTTTACTTCTTTGTTGGATCAGTGTAGTATTCACAGTCATTTGACGTGACCTGAGCTGGTGTCGGGCCACTATGTAGTCTCTATATGATGGTGTTGTATAGTGGCAGTGTAGACCTTTCCCTGACACTGCAATGAGGAGTTTCTCTGCACCCCTTTTCTTTCTTGCTTGCTTGCTTATACAGTGTTGTTTATTTTGGAAGTGGCGAGTTGCGTGACCAAGTGAAATTTTGTAAGTGGATATTGTATGTGGGCTGGTGAGGGGAGTGAATATTGTATTTGGGCTGGTGGGGGTTTTGTGCCAGTGCTGTTTTTTAGCAGCAGTGTTTATGTAAAGTATAAACAGCAACCTGTGCGTGAGATAGGAGTATCACGCCAGCAGTCTATATGTGAAGGAGGAGGGGGCCATAAGCAGTGGTCTATGTATAAGAGAGGAGGACCAGAGCGATAGCCTGTATGTGAGAGAGGTGGGAGCCACAAACAGCAATTTATATGTAAGAGAGGTTGACCAGGAAACATTTTAAATTAGGGGGAAGGGAGCCAAAGAAGCATCTAAGGAGGAGGCTATAAGCAGTCTATATGTAACAGAGGAGGAGGCCATGGGCATCAGTCTATATGTGATAGAGTAGGGTCATGAGTAGCAGTGTATATGTGACAGAGGAAGGTGCTGGAGCAGCAGTCTATATGTAATGGGGGGGGCGGGAAAACCTCTTTATATAGAGGAAGGAGGGGGAACAACAGTCTATATGTGGCAGATGAGGGTGTTTGAGTAGTAGACTATATGTGAGAGAAAAGAGGTCATCAGCAGTGGTCAATATGGAGGGGAAAGGGGGAAGGAAGCATGTCTTTTTAAAGGGAGATAAAGCGCCTACAAAAAAACCTCCGCATTATTGGGGACTGGTTTTCCCTCATTTAGGGGGGCAAATTTTTAAAATAACGGGGAAATTTGCAATAAAATTATGTCATAAAAATGTATTAAAGTTTTTTTCTGACCTTAGTTTTGGGTGGTCCCGCCACAGTATCTGTAGGAATACTGTAAAAAAGATATCCTAATGGATACTTGAGATGGAGCCAATAAGGGTTATGAAAGTGGGCTTATTTGGGTTTAGGACTACCGTTCCACCCGAGCCCCCTTAAAATTAGAGCAGGCTCATCTTCTGAGCCAGCCCTACACCCTTGACCCCCTTTTTGCTTCTGAGGTGGAAATTTTAAGCGGGTCGCTAAATTCCTATCTATTGTCCTGTCCCTGTCTTCAGCAGGGATCTGGGTGCAGTGAGGACAAAAAATTGGGGCTTTTTTGGTCAGTTATGTGTATTGAAAAAAAAAGGATTTTTATTGTGGGATGGACTGTGGGTGTTCTGATTCAGTCCTGTACAGGAATCCTTTCTGTCCGAGAAGAGATGTGGTGCTAAGTGGCCGGGGTGAAGTAACACTGTACTACGTATGGACATAAACTAATGCACTTATTAAATGTTAAAACAAAAAATTTTTAGAAAAATTTCACCCCCTTAAGGCGAAACAGTATGAATTTGAGCCTCATCAGCAGTGGCATAGCTACAGGGGTCGCAGCGGTTACATTTAAGACCGGGCCCCTGAGCCAATGGGGCCCACAAGCCCCATCGCCATACAGATGAATTGCTGGGTCAAATAGATTCAGCAATGCAGCGATCGCAGCCAATGCCTGCAGGGGTCAACAGCGGTGATGCAAAACCCCTGGTTAGGGAAAAAGCCCCCGGGAGGTAAATTTTTTTTTTCAAATCACCTCCCTCCCTCGGGGGGAAACCATATACTGGGGGGCTTTATATACCTATCTATGGGGGAAAACAGTGTTGGAGGCCTTTTACCTGCCCCCTACAAAGGAAACTTTATATGTTGGGTTTGTTTCCTACCTACCGACGGGGGGGAAACTATATAATAGGCGGCCCTGTATACCTAACTACCTACTGGGGGAAACTATATAGTGGGGGGCCCTATAAAGCTATCTACCTACTGGGGGGCCTATGTACCTAACTAAACTTGGGGGAACTCTTTTACCATATCTTATTGGGGAGCCATTACCGCTCCCTACTGGGAGACACCTATATACCAACCTACTAGGGGAGCTTTATTCCACCTACTGGTGGGATTGTAAACAAATCAACTACGGGGGTATATAACCTAATTTGGGGCCTTATAAATTACTTACGAGAAACCCTATTACCTCCAAAAAATATGTCCCTATTTATTGTGGGGCCCTTTATACTTAACTACTTACTAGGGGGCGTAAATCTTCACTGAGGGGGCCTATACCCCTCAGGGCTACCCAATGGGGGACTTTTTTCCCCACCTACTGAGGGATCTGTTAAAATTACTGAGGGGGCCCCTTACCAATTTAGGGTCAAGATGTACAAAAAAGTAGTCCCCCCGTACTAAGGGGAAAAGAAAAGACACCCAACACAGATTACAGTGTTTTATGAGAAATTTTATTTTAGGGCCTGGAATGGGAGCCTTTCAGGGGGTTTGGGGGCAAGGGGGTAGAAGTGGAAACATCAGTGAGCCTGCCCAAAATGGCAAAGTCGACTGTTTTATTCACTCTACAAAAACAAAACCATTAAAAAAGAAAGATTTGCGAAGTTGTATTTTTTTTCCATTCCACCTCGCTGGGGATAGTAAAACCACAAGCAATTTTGGCCAGACATTTACATTTTCTGTGTGTGTGTATGGTAATGACAGTGGGGGTTTGGCCGCCATTTGAACTACTTGACTAGGGCACCTATACCCAGTTCCTTAGGAAAGATTATTGTATGTTGAAAATATTACATTCTGTTGCCATTGTAATTTGAGGGACCACGGTACACCATAACTGAATAAGGATTGTGAAAAGGCACAAGGTGCTATGGTAGATGGCCCAATATGTGTCACAGAGCTGCCTGGCCACTGTGAGGTAAAAGCTGATAGTCTTTTGGTCAGTATCAGGGACTAGGAATAAAAAGCAGCCCTGGCACAAACCCCACCAGCACCCATAAAATATTCGCCCTCCCCTACCAGTCCACAAACAATATCTGCCTCCAAAATATCCCTCAGTCACACTCTTCGCTACTTTCTAAAATAAACAACACTATAAGGGCATGTCCTCACTGCACGGGTTATCGGCCGGTTTTTCAGCCGGTTTGCGGTTTTTCAGACCGCCTGAAAAACCGGCCGAAAATGAGCACAATGGTGCTCTATGGAAAACCCGTGCAGCAGTCCCCATTGCACAGGTTTTCCACCCGGCGGTTTTGCCGCCGGCGGTCTGGCGGCAAAACATTGAGCAAGCACATTCTTCTGGTCAGTTTGTATTATTTGGTCACTATGTGGTGATATGTGGTCATGGTGTGGTGGTATTATTCGGTCACTGTGTGTTGGTGATATGTGGTCTTGGGATTCTGGTTTTGTGTAGCAGTGTTATTTGGTAACTGTATGACTTATTTAGTAGCTTTATACGTAGCAAATTGTGGTAAAGCTTTTTGTATATTTTGCTTTGGTTGATGGTGATGCACTGTGTCGCATAGTGGCGCATTATGTTACCCGGAGGAGGGGGGGGGGGGTTGAGGCGAAATTTCTTCACCTCGGCCTGAGTGAAATTTAGCCTAGGAACTGCCCTGACTAGGAATATTATAGTGTATTAGTTATTCATAAACACTCCCCCCAAAAATAGCAATTTGTGCCAAAACTGGAAAGGTACTATCTATAGGGCACTCTTAAAGTAACAGCAGTGCATCTGTGAGTTTATTAATCCTTCTGGGGAGGATCCAAAGACATATTCAGCTGCCACCGCTGGGCTAAATATTTTTAGAGATGGGCGAATTGATTTTAACGAAGTGGAATTCATTTAGAATTTCAGGAAAACTTCGATTCTGAACGAAGTTTGGGGTGCTTCGCGGGAACGAATCGTGCTTTTGATTGATAAAATGGCTGCGAGCACATGGCGTTACATGGGGCAAAGAACTCTGGGAGGAAGAAAGGCGTATCCTATATGACACGTGCAGAGATGAAGCCAATCAGAGACCGGAGGGATTCTGTGATGTCACCGCACTACATAGGTCCGGGCGCCATGCTCGCTCTTCACAGTCGTCTCACTGTACTGTGTAGGGAAGATGCTCATGCTGCCGCCGATGCGCTGCTTTAGGTATCTCATGCTAAAGAACTCACTTTTATACAGCGATTTTTGAGGGGTGTCACAGCTTGTCTCAGCGACTGCTTCTCTTACGTTCTAATTCTGATTTTGTGGGGTATTGGAACTGAAGTCCAGTGTGCATTGATTGCAGCTGCATATACATTTTAATGCTATCTGCTTAGTTCTTCAGCACATTGAATATCCAAAGGTTATTCCTGTTGTATTCATTTAACCCCTTAAGGACGCAGCCTGTTTTGACCTTCCTGACACAGCCCTATTTTTGAAATCTAACATGTGTATATTTATGTGAGAATAACTTTTTGACACTTTTACCTATTCATGTAATTCAGAGATTGTTTTCTCGTGACACATTGTGCTTTAAGTTAGTAAGAAATTTTTATCCATACAATCCTTGTTTGTTTGTGAAAAGTATAAAAATTTCATGAAAATTTGGAAAAATTAGCGATTTTGAAAGTTGCAAAATTTCTGCGTGCAAGACAGATAATTATTCACCACAAAATAGTTTATAACCAGCATCTACCATATGTCCACTATAGGTTGGCATAATTTTTTAAATATATATATTTTTTTTTACGACATTAGAGGGCTTAGAAATTTAGTAGTAATTTCTCACATTTTCAAGAAAATATGCAATATACATTTTTTTATTGACCACTCAAGTTCTGACGTGGCTTTGAGGGGCCTGCATGTTAGATACCCCCATAAGTGATGCCATCTGAGAAACTATACCCCTTAACGTATTTACAACACTATTTAGGAAGTTTGATAACCTTTCAGATATTTCACAGAAATTAAAGCAAAGTAGAGGTGAAATTTCAAAATTTCACTTTTTTTGCAGATTTTCAATATTTATCCATTATTCACTGGAATACGGTAAATGTGACTAGGTAAATGCAACTTAATATCAATTCCCCCAGGTCTGCCATTTTTAAAGATATCCCATATGTGGCCCTAGAGCGCTATAAGCCCCAGAATAGGAGGAGCACCTACCAGACTCTGGGGTCTCATTTTCAATACGATTTAATTTATGCGCCATTTCATCTTTGGGGACACCCTAAGGAGCTAAAAATAAATAAACACCCCTAAATAGTCCCCATAATGGAAACTACACCCCTTAATGAATATATCCAGGGGTGCATTGAGTATATAGAACCCACAGGTGATTCACAAATTTTTTTAGCAGAAGGCTGTGCAAATTAAAAAAAAAGTTTTTTTAAATAATCTGAACTTTTAGCTTAAAATGTTGCATATATACAAGGAATCCTGGAAAAAAGAACCCTAAAACTTTGTTAAGCAATTTGGCGTTTCTAGGAGTTTTTGATCGCTTTTTATTCCATTTTATGTGCTGCGGGATGAACAATAATCTTAATTCAGTGATTGTTTTTTTTTTTTTTTACGGCGTTCACCGTACAGGTTAATTAACATGACAGATTTATAGGGTAGGTCGTTACGCACGCGTCGATACCAAATATGGGTACTTTATTTATTTTTGATCTTTTTTTGGGGCGATTGGCGTTTGTAAAGGGAAAAGGGCGGTGTTCGTATTTTTATTTTATTTTTCGTGTTTGTGTATTACTTGTTTTTCACTTTTTTTCACTTTTTTTTCACTTTTTCACATTTTTATTTTACTTTTCCCCATAGGGGATTTGAATGAGGGATCTGAAGATCTCTCATTCAATAGGAATCAGTGCATAGCTTGTTGCTATGACTGGTTGCTATGACAACTGTGACGTCACGATGCCCGGACATGCCCACAGGGCACGGCCGGGCATTGTGACGTCACAGACAACCCGGAAGGCATTCTCTGCCTTCCGTGCTGTCTGTAGGAAGGTAGGAGCTGCACGGATCTCCTCCTGCGTCTCCCTTAGTTATTACGACCCGATCGTCACGAAAATTAAGGGGTTAACCCCCCCCTCCCCCCCCCGGAGCGATCCGGGTCGGGGCCGACGCTGCGGGATGTCAGCTGTAATATACAGCTGACACCCCACGCCGATCACGCGAACTCTGCTTTAGAGTTCACGCGATCCTCAGGATGTATCCATACGTCCAGGTGCGTGAACCCCCAAACGACCTGGACGTATGGATACGTCTAAGGTCATTAAGGGGTTAAAGAACCAGCGTTTTTACAATCCAAATACCATTTAATTTTTGGTTGCTCATTTCTTTTGCGCAATTTAAATCCAGGGGTTAATTAAGCGTTGTTCGCTGTTGTGATTACTAAAAGAAACGTTCTTTTTCACCTCCAAAGAAGAAATTTTGCCTGAAGTATAATTCATGTCCGAAGGTTAATTACAAGTTTACACGCCATTTTAACACGCTACAAAGCTGGTAATTTTTGGTTGCTCATTTCTTTTGCGCAATTTAGATCCAGGGGTTGATTAAGCGTTGTTCTGCTGTTGTGATCACTAAAAGAAACGTTCTTTTTCACCGCCAAAAAAGAAATTTTGCCTGTAGCATAATTCACAACCAAAGGTTAAAGGAGTTGTCTCATTACAAGCTTTCAGCCTACCTCAGTGTGCCTGGCAGTTGAATTCAGGGGCGTGCTTCTTGTCTGCCTCTTCTCCTCCCTCTTCCCCCCTCCTCTCAGCACACAGAAAGCTCTCCTCTGTAAGTTCTATACAGCAGGGGGAGGGGCGAGGGGGTTTGCTGCCAGAGTTAACCCTGTGTGTGCCTGCCTAGGTCTGCTGCAGGCTGCTAAATCCGCTGTATTACGGCTGATCTATGAGTGTGGAGAGGTCTGTGAAGCTGAGATTGCTAATAGCAGAGCAGAGGGAATGCATGTGTTCCTATACCCCCTGCTGTAGCATACATATCTCCACATCTCCAGCAAAAACAAACCCTATCAGAACAGACACAGGGCAGCTGGGAAGTGTTACTATACTCAGGATGTGTCACTAGTAACAGCAGAGCATGAAGCGTTTCACATGCCCCCTGATCGTTCTAATTAGTATAGTCACAGCTCCACAGACACATCATGATTATAGTAACACACTTCACTGCTGTCACATCTATTGATCAGCTTCACCTCTGCTCTCCTCAATCTGTGTAGAGAGCAGGAGGAAGCAGGCACACACAGGGTTAATCCAGGCAGCACAGACACAGAAGCCAGAGCCCTCCCCCTCCCTCCACTACAGAATCATTCTGTGTGGGAGGGGCCCTGTGCTCAGACCTGTATTCGGAAGGGGATGAGTCATCAGACCTGGCAGCCAGTGAGATAAAGATCAACAGGTCAGCTGCTATAGAGATTTGAGAAGCTTATGTACTACTACTAACAGTGATAGCTCAAAATCAGTAGGACATTTGTAATGAACTTATATTGCAAAGCTGCTTGTTTTTTAAAGATCTTTTAATTAAAACCCAATCATTGTAGCGAGACAACCCCTTTAATTACAAGTTTTTCTCTGTTGTTGTGTACCGTAAAATACGTCATTTTTAACACGCTACAAAGCTGGTAATTTTTGGTTGCTCATTTCTTTTGCGCAATTTAGATCCAGAGGTTAATTAAGCGTTGTTCTGCTGTTGTGGTCACTAAAAGAAACGTTCTTTTTTCACCTCCAAAGAAGAATTTTTCCTGTAGCATAATTCATAACCGAAGGTTAATTACAAGTTTTTCTGTTGTTGTGTACCGTAAAATACACGCCATTTTAACATGCTACAAAGCTGGTAATTGTTGGCAGCATATTTCTTTTGCGCAATTTACATCCAAGGGTTAACTAAGTATTTTTCTGCAGTTGTACTTGGTAAAAGAAACGTTCTTTTTCACTGCCAAAGAAGAAATTTTGCCTGTATCATTATTCATAAACGAAGGTTGATTAAGAGTTTTTCTGTTGTTGTGTAACGTAAAATACACGCCATTTTAACAAGCTACAAAGCTGGTAATTTTTGGTTGCTCATTTCTTTTGCACAATTTAGATCCAGGGGTTAATTAAGCGTTGTTCTGCTGTTGTGGTCACTAAAAGAAACGTTCTTTTTCACCGCCAAAGAAGAAATTTTGCCTGTAGCATAATTCACAACCAAAGGTTAATTACAAGTTTTTCTGTTGTTGTGTACCGTAAAATACATGCCATTTTAAAACGCTACAAAGCTAGTAATTTTTGGTTGCTCATTTCTTTTGCGCAATTTAGATCCAGGGGTTAATTAAGCATTGTTCTGCTGTTGTGGTCCCTAAAAGAAACGTTCTTTCTCACCTCCAAAGATGAAATTTTGCATGTAGCATAATTCATATCCTAAGGGTAATTAAGCCTGTTTGTGCTTTTACATTCAGTAAAATACACAGTGTTTTTAAACGGCACATACAAGTACATTTTTCCTGCCCATTTATGGAGCGCAATTTATATTCAAGGGTTACCCAAGCTTGTTAGTGGGTTCATTTGGAGTCAAAATACAGGTGTGTATTTATCATATGCAGATATCTTCATCAAACAGTGTCTGTACATTTTAAAACAAACAGTATGTCAGACAGAGAGGTGGCAGGCTCTTCACCTGCAGGCCCAGGTCGCAGCACAGCAAGGGGACGTCGCAGCAGGGGTTACTCGGTGAGGCCAGAACTGCCGCTGTCATCTAGCGGCCGTGTGTTGACCAGCAACCCAATGGTTCTGATTGGTTGTCTAGGTCATCCTCTTCCTCCCAGATTACATCTGACAACCCCAGCCAAGAGTTGGTAGGAACGTCAGACACAACCCTTAGTTGGCATGGCCTGGGAGCGGGTCAGCGGCCCTCACCTGTCCTCAACCCGCCTCTGTCCCATTCGGTTCCCTCAGCCAGAGATCTACTATGTGGTCTGGGCTCAGTGCCACTATAAAGCGAGGATGAACAATTTGAGGAGGGCAGTCAGCAGTTACTTGGCAGCGAAGAAATGGGGCCAATATTTCCTGCTTCTTGCAGTAGGCGGCAAAATATAGATGTGGAGAGTCGCATGGGAGGTCATGTTGTGAGGGGTCAGCCTCTGCATACCAAGACCGGTGATGAGGACAGCAGTGACGATGAAACACAAATCGATTATGATGTAGCCAACCGCACTTGGGAGCCGGGTGAAGCAAGGCTTCATCATCATCAGGAGAAGAGGGCGTCAGCTTGCGCGTCAGGCAGAAACGCAGCCAGCAAGTGGGTTGTGTGGTCGTGAGTCAGCAGGGTAGTAGCAGTGTGAGGTTGGGAGCCAAGCGGCCACGGGGTAGAAAACCCGTTTCGCAGGTCCAAGAAAGTAGTGGCACAGGGGCTCAGCGAGGCAGCGGCGGAGTGTGGAGCGTTGGCGGTAAAATCAGCTACTGGGCGGTGTGGCAGTTCTTTGATAAGACACCGGAGGAGACGAATATGGGTATATGTAGAATCTGTGGGCAGAAAGTGAAGCGTGGCCAGGAGCTAACGTTGGCACCACGGCCCTGGCGTTCAACACATGCAGCGTCACCATCCTGGTGGCCTGGAGAAACGTGGCTCAGATGTGGTGGCCCATCCTGCCGCCGCGCAGCGGCCAGTGAAAATGAAATCCATTGCAGTCGGGCCCAAGGCTTCCCACCCTCAGAAAGAAGGGAGCTTTTTTCCCTTGACAAAAATTTCCCGGCCCCCCAGAGTCCTGCCCCCTCGCTATTTCAGGCGCCAGCATTCGTTCAGCGAGGCGTTTAAAAGGGGGAAAAAACCAGTATCGCCCAAACCCATCCTAAGGTGCAAAAATTGAGTGCTCCCGCCCAAGTTGCGGGGTATGCATTTTCCTCACTTTCCAAAAAGTGGACTCTGTCCCTTTTCAGGAACTAAAGGCTTGTGCCGTCTGAATGGGGGATTTCCCAAAAGCCGTAATTTTTTTCCAGAAAGGCAGTCCAAAGCACTTCATAAAAAAGTAGAACAAAAGGTGGGAAAACCCCTTAGTTTAAATGGGTTTTTTCCCAAGGTGAAACCCCCAGCGGGGAAAGTCTGGACGAAACTAGGGTTTAAGATGGGCAAAATTTCTCAAAATTTCAATTCGGTCCCCTTTCGCCGAATTTCCCGAAAAAAATTAAATTTGGTTTCCCGAACAAACTTGGGAAAAATACGTTAAAAAACATCTTTTCCAGGCTGAACAGAGCCACCCCAGGGTGCTGTAGAATGTTGTCCCATGTTAAATATGAGGGGGAGTTTTTTTTTGGGTTTCTTCTTTACAATGTTTTTTTTTTAGAAGGGAACACGCACAAAAATTTGCCCCGCTCTTAGAACACTTCATTTTAAAAAATTCCCCTGGGAAAAACTTAAAAAGGAAAAAATTTAAAAAAAAAAAATAAAAGGGGGAATGTGCCTGAAAAAATTCCCATGCCACGAAAGCGGGAAAAAAAAACAATAAAAAGCTCAGGGGGAAAAACTTAGTGACAGAGGGGGAGGTAAAGGGGGCAGCCCAGCGCATGAGGCAGAGAGTGGCCCCTTGACATTCGGAGGGGAAAAAAAACGGGAAAAGGCCCAGAGGGGTCAAGGGACAGTGTGTAGGTTACGACAGAAGCCACAGCACATGAGGCCCGACAGGGCACAATGACTTTGGAGGGGGCCCAAAAACAGGAGTAGGCCACAGGGTGGAAACAAGGGACCCCGTGTGGGGGTTTAAGGGCAGCACCGCTTTGGGGGTAAGACAGGAGTGGAGGTGAGGGGGGCGCAGATGAAGGTAACGTGGCCCCAAATGCATTCTGGGGGGGCAAAAATGGAGTAGGCCACAGAGGGGCACAGTGACAGTTTTTGGAGGTGTGGGGCGGAGCATCCAGCATGGGTCATAAAGGGCCACAAGGGAAAAGGAGTGTGGTGGTGGGGGGGCCCCTACCAGTCCCGGGTTAAAGTTTGGGGGGTGGAGATGGGAAAAGGAAACTGTCCCCCAGATGTGTGGCATCGGGCGGGGGCGGCATCAAAATAGGGGCCCAGGCAGGTATTTTTGGGAACCCAGATCATTTTCACATATTGGGGGGAGGCGTCTTGGTGATGTAGTTGGCCTAAGGAAATTTGGTGTTTTGGAAAATTTCGGGCCCGACCCAACGGCTGATTCATCCTGAAAAAGGGTGGGTCTTTTCCAAATTTTTCCCCGTGGACAAGCGGGTTCCCTTGGGGGGGTAACGATGGCCTCCCCGAAAGAACCCCCCCCTTGACCCACACTACGGGCCGGGCAGGAGGGCTTCTCCACTGAAAAACTGGGCCCAATTTTGGGGCCACAAAACCAGTTTGGCCCCATTGGGTCCAGGGATTTCTAACGGGGGGCAGAAATGTGTCCAAGGGGCCCAACCCCCCTGTTGGTCAGGGTCGCCCCAGGCCCTGCTGCTGTGGCGACTGCCCTCCTCACTGGGCGGGTGAAGGAAAAGTTGTGCTTTATATTTTTTTACTGGGGAAGGAAGCTGCTCATCAGTGACTCCGGGACTTGGGTTTGGGCCTGCTAAATGGAGCTGGTTAAATGCTCCAAACCCCCACACCCTTCCCACAGAAAACCGCGGCAGTGGTACGTGAAACCCCTGGGGGGGAAACCCCTCGACCTGTCAGAGGATGGACTGTTGGTTCCCCACATAGGCCCCGCGGCCAACTGAAACGGGATTTTTCTATAGTATTTGAGTTTTTTTCCCCCTCCAGTGTGGGAAAAAAAGGGTCCATTTTGGAAAGATTTGCGAGGGTCCAAATTTGGAGAGCCAGAAGTATCCCCGCCGGATCCCGAGGGAATTTTTGGCCGTCCTACCAGGGGAAAACAGCAAGCTGCGGGACCCTCTGCACAAGTGACTCCGAGGGGGTTCTGCTTTCCCTCTCACTGTATACTGCCATTTTGGGGCTTGCGGGTATTTTTTCCCTTTTCCTTTAATCTCCATCTACCCCTCCGCTTGGGTCCTACTCCCCTCCCTTTTAAACCCGGGTAGAAAATCCATCAATTTTACCAGACAATGTTTTGCTCCCCAAAGTCCTCCTCCCATTCCCCCCCATTTCCCGTCCCCCCGGGCTCATGTGGCCGCAGATGTAGTCGCCACGTCTCCATCCCCTGCCCGACGATGTTTTTTAGCATCTGTTTTTTCCCCTATCCCCGGCGACTGACAAATTAACCCCCACCTCCTCGAATGGCCCCAACAATGGCAGGGGCAAGGGATGAGCTTTCCCCGGCTGACATCAAAGTTAACAGGGGGAGTTTCTTCCGTCCCCCCCTGGATCATCAAAAAACGTTTTAAAGGCCTGTCTCTGTTCATACAGTCGGGCCCCAACCCTGTGCAGGCTGGAATTCCCCTGGTTTGGGAAAAACGCAAAATCAAGTGTTTGGGGGAGGGCCCTTCTGCCGCTGCAAACTCGAGGAGGGTGTTCCCGGGGTTTTGGAAAGGAATGGAATTTAATCATGCACAGTTTTCCCCCGGCCATTTTTTTGAATCTTCGAAGGGTCGGGGAAAAACCCGGAACCCTTTTTCCCAACCAGAATTTAAACATGCCCCCGCAGGGCGCATGGGCCATCCCCCCCCGGGCAGCGCGGGAAAACCCTGGGCCCCCCATTGTCCGTCCCCCAAAGGTTTTCCCATTTGCAAATTGGCCCCGGGGAAAACAACATCGATTTCTTGCTTGCATGGGCGCGGGAGCAGTTCCTCCCCTGTGTGACTTCGCGCCCCAGGGGGAAACCCCGGGGTAAACGTGTGACAAACCCTGTGCCCCAAAACATTTGTTATGGTGGAGCAATTTCGGGGGAGGCTGAGTGCTGGTGGGGGTTGGGGGGAAGGAGGGCGTACATTTTGGGGCAGGAGCCGCCGTTTGACAAAAGTGGGGAGGAAAAACGGCGTCTCCTTTTCCCAAAATTTTTTGGTTTTTCCTGGGCAGGAAGCACATTCACCCAATGGGCCATAAAAAGGGGGGTACGGCCCCGACCCCTAGATTTCAGCCCACCTCCGCCCTGCCATGCACCTTTGAACAAAAACCCCTAACTCAAGGACCCGGCCCCCTTTCTGTTTTTACAAAATTTTTTGAAGTGCTGGGACTGCCTTTTTGGAAAAAAAAATTAAAGGGTTGGAACTCTCCATCTCAGCACGGGCACAAGCCACAATTCTCTGAACCCGGGACAGAGTGCAAACCCTTTTTGGGAAAATGAGGAACTGCAGTACCAACCCAAATTTTTACGGAGCCCCCGGGCCTTGCCCGCACCTTAGGTTGGTTTTTTACACATACTGTTGTTCTTTGCCCAAAAACCCTTTGCCCGGAAAAGACTGTGGTAAAACCCTGGGTAGCGAGAAAAAGGAGCCTCTGGACCGGGGAGGGTGATGGCAAAAGAGGAAAAGCTCCCTTTTTGCAAAAGGGGGGTGGAGCCTTGTGGCTGGGAATGGCATGCGTGCCACTGGCCGCTGTTGCGCTCGGCGGGAGGAAAACCACCACCCTCGAAACCCCTTTTTTTCCAGGCCCCGGGGGTGGTTTACGGCATGGTTGACGAAAGGGCCCCTGGGCCCAAAGTTGGGTCCTTTGGGCCCCGCCCTTTACTTTCTACCCAAAAGATTCAAAATAACCCAAATTCGGTCCCCGGTTTTTACA